>JAGFNQ010006620.1:0-56364 GCA_024364735.1 Boesenbergia rotunda | reverse complement strand
AACACAGGTAATAGATAAGTTAGGTTTAATTAACAGCCTGCGCTGTCTTGGTTCTGACTTTGGGCTTCCCAAATGGAACGCTAAGTCTAACCGATGCCTAGTGTTCCCTCCTACGGTGAACGTGTCCTCGCCTACTCCTCTCAGGAGAATTTACCTTTTGCCAACCTGCTCCTTCGGTTGGACTTTTGCCCTTCAGATCAGGACTTCATGCCCAGTTCACGACCAGGACTTATTGCCTAACTCTAGGTCAGGTCTTCGGTGCCCAGCCCTCGGCCAGGACTTATTTCCCAATTCCTCGAATCAGGACTTCGTGCTCAGTCCACGACCAAGACTTATTGCCCAACCCTCAGTCAGGACTTAGGTGCTCAGCCCTCGGCCATGACTTATTACCCAATTCTACAAACCAGGACTTCGTGCCTAGCTTACCTAGGACTTTTCCTGCACACTTCAACAGATACATTAGATCACCATATAACCTTAACTTGTGAACCCTTTGCCATTATCAAAACCCAGGTTCGATTTTGGTGCTTTCGGCACCAACAAATATATATATATATATATATATATATATATATATAAGTTCAAAGTAATCAAAAGACGAATTATTCTTTTGATTGAGACTCCTCCTAAGCCTGACACAATCTTAGGAATCCTTGCATATCATAAGGAAAATTTCCTATTTGTCTTTTGAGTTTATCCAAATCATAATAACAATTAATGCATTTTTAGAAAAATATAACAATTTTGGAGAAATATTTTTCAAAAATATTTTAATAGACATAAATTTTTAAAGGAATATTTTTCAAAAAATATTTTGAAAGAGATAATATTTTTTTAAACGAATAGTTTTTCAAAAATAAAATTTCAACAGAAATGTTTGAGACCACGATAAACATTGACTCCTCCTAAACCTGACACCATCTGACTACCCTTGTTAACTACATGGACCACTACCTAAGTGTCTTAAGGGACTTTAGTATTGACCTAGAAGGTATGTGTCTATGTGTAGGTCAAACAATTTTCAAAAAGATATATAATTTTTGAAATTTATTTATAAGTACACACAATTATGCATGAAGTTCATTAAAACATTATTATGTTTAGTCACTATTTTTAAAATAGTTTTTAAAGAAAATATTCTAAAGATTTTGAAAACATTTATCAATTGATTAGTCCTTATCATCTCACCCGTTCTAAGTGTCGCAGTACAGACAAGCATGGTTGCCTTATGGGTGTTGTGAGATGCTTGATTAATTTTTCTTAATTTAATTTTATAGATTGTTCGACCTTGAGATAGATTCAAGCTTAACAATTAGTAACTTAAAAGTAAATTTCAATAATTGGCTTCCAGGTCATGGCGAGGCACAGGGGCCTTCTTGGTTATTGGAACAACGACCCTTTCCTTAGACAATGCCTTTTAAAGAAATGATACTTTCAATTTACTTTTTGAGAAACTCTGGTCTAACTATTCTAGGATGTGGCCGAGGTAGCTTCAGCTAGTTCCACTTAGCTAGGTCGACCAGGTCGGGTACTCTTACCCTTCTTGACTTCCCTGACTAAGCTTCCCTAACGTACTATTATCTCGCCCCACCCTGGTACTATGTTAGGTAAGTGTCAACCAATCTTATTCCTATCTATCCATTCTAGATTAAGCAAGAAATAAACTAGCACGAATAACATGCCAGATATATGGAAGAAAACATAAACAGATGCATGAGCATGGTAGTTATGCAAGTGTCAATCAAGTCGAAGAAATTTAATTTGATTTCTAATAAAGTATCAAATTCTCAATTTGATATAGAACGTGCGAACCCGCAAATATGTCAACCCACTTTGAAATATTTATTATTATTAAGTTGATTGTTCTAGTTGCGTAGAATTTTATTTAGTTTCATAATCGAAGGTAATTAATTTAAATTTAGTTCATGTATTTGAATTTTGAATTAAAGATTGAGTTTCTAATTAAAGTTGAATTGTTAATTTAAGTTTTATTAGATTTATGATTATTTAAGATTTAAGTTTTTAAGATTTGAATTAAGATTTTAGATTTGGATTAATTAAGATTTATGTTTTTAGATTTGTGATTAATTGAGATTAAGATTTTAAGATTTAATTGAAGGTTATTAATTTAAATTTACTTCATGGATTTGAATTTTGAATTAAAGATTGAGTTTCTAATTAAAGTTGAATTGTTAATTAATATTTAAGTTTTATTAGATTTGTGATTAATTAAGATTTAAGTTTTTAAGATTTGAATTAAGATTTAAGATTTGGATTAATTAAGATTTAAGATTTTAAGATTTGAATTAAGAGTTGAGATTTGGATTAATTAAGATTTAAGTTTTTAAGATTTGAATTAAGATTTATTTGAGGGTAATTATTTTAAATTTAATATTTAATTATGATTTAAGATTTGGATTAATTAAGATTTAAGTTTTTAAGATTAGAATAATAATTTTGGATCTAATTACATCACTTCCATTAATTCAAAGAATTCTGATTCATCTAATATTTCTTTTGTTTTTATGTTTTCAATTTTATTTAATACTTCTATTTTATTTGAATTCTTATAAGTGCTTTTAATTATAGATTCAATTTTAATAAATTTATTTTCATCTTCAAAATCATCTTCATAATTGATAAAAGTTGTATCATTATCGTCAAAATAAGTAGAATAATTTTTAGGATTATTAATTAAAGTTGCATTATTGTATTCAAAATTAGTAGAATTATTAATTAAGGTTTTATAATTATCTTCAATATCATTAGGATTATCCTGAGAATTATTAATTAATGATTCATTATTATCTTAAAAATATTAATTGAGGGTTGAGTATTATTATCAGAATTATCAAGATTGTCTTCGGTATTAATAGAATTATGTTCAATATTATTAATTAAAGGTTGTGAATTATCTTCAAAATTATGAAAATTATCTTCAAAATCATTATAATTATCTTCAGTATTATTAGGATTGTTTGAAAAAAGTTAGAATTAATTTCTAAGATTACAATATTAATATTAAAATTAAAAAGTTAATATTTAATATTTTAATATTATCAATATTTGATTTGGGTCCATTACTCGCTAATTTATCATGCAATACATTAAGTTTACTATACAGAAAATCTAATTTATCAGAAAAATTAACATTGTTATCTAAATTACCAGAAAGATTATACAACTGTGCAGGAATTTAAAAAATATTATTGCGGAAATTAAATTTTTGTACCTCCTTTACTATCGTCGCATTTCTTGGCATTGTTGACCTGTTGATCCTCCAGTCTGGATATTGGTTCTTATAGTGCCCTTGCTTTTGGCACTTGAAACAACTGATATGGTTCTTGTCCCTCCGGACTCCTGATGCCGATACCTTCATTGTTGCCGGTGGTGACGTATGAGTCTTATGAGTAGGACACTTATTTTTGTAGTGTCCTCTCTCACTGCACTTAAACAAATTATATGAATATAAAATCAGACATAATTAAAATATACCTTATTCACCCTTGGCCTCCCCCTCAATTTTTGGCCTTCTTGCTCCTTCGGCGGTGAATCCGATCAGAGCCACCTGCTCTGATACCAATTGTAGGATCGATATTGAGCAATAGGGGGGTGAATATCGCTTAACAAAACCGTCCTCGAATCTTTGTTGATTGTTTGCTTAATATCAGAGTTGTTAGTAGCAGCGGAATATTAAAAGTAAAAGCAAACACAACAAGAACACGCGGGATTTACATGGTTCCTAACCCCCCAGGATTAGTACATCCAAGGTCTAATTACGGATAGTGCCCGTTCACTAGTGGTCTCCTTTCTAGAATTTTCGGAGGCGGAAAAACTCGTCTTACAGTTGAGAGTACAAGCAAAATAATGATAAAGAATTACAAGTTATAACTAAATGCAAACCAACCGGAAGATGATGATCCTGACCAATCTGGAACTCCGAAGCATCGCGCACTTCCTCCTAGAGCCTCCTTGGTCACAAAGCTTCATCTCAGCACTTTTTCTTTGCACAGAATGAGTAAGCGGATTTGAGAATTGATTCATTCAGAATTGCTGCACTCGATCCCTTTTTATAGTACTTACTCAGGCACCTGAATGGCCTTTCAGGTGCCCTCATTGCTGTCAAAACTTGATCCGAACTGGCGTACTCGATGCAGAGATAAGGCTTGCATCCCAAGTGCCTGGGAGCTATTCAGGCACCTGGGAGCTATTCACGCACCCAGGAAGCCCTTTCCCAGGTTAATATTTTCATGCGTTTGCTCTCCTATCTTTCCTCCAACTCCAGGTTCCTGCAAGACAAACAAACACAAGACAAGACAAAATAAATAATCCTAAGCATTAATGATAGACAGCCAGAGCTATCTGGTTCTGACTTTGGATTTCAAATGAAATCCTAGGTCGAACCGACGCTTATTGTTCCCTTTCTCGTGGAATGCGTCCTCGCCTACTCTATTCTTGAGAAGTTATCTTTTGCCAACCAGGACCTCCAGTTGGACTTTTGCTCGACCTCCGAGAATCCAAAACTCGACGAGGTTCGACATCGACCTGTCTCGACTCCTGTCCGCGATCCCCGCTTGACAAAGTCTTTTACTCGGTCCCCCGAACCAAGTCTTCGGGCTCAGCTTCACTTGCCAAGTCTTTGTTTCCCGATCGCCGACCAAGACTTCGTGCTCAACCCTACAGGTCAAGACTTCGTGCCCAATTCCCTGAACCAGGACTTCATGGCATGATAAGAACTTCTTTGCTAGTCATCTTAATTCTGACGAGACTTCTTTCTGCCAAACATCAAGTCCTGTTTGGCTTAATCCAAATATACTTTATTACTCTTCCAAACATCAAGTCCTGCTTGGCTTATCTCTTGGTCAAACTGACCAACCCTAGGTGCTCTTCCAAACATCAGATCTTGTTTAACTAACCCTTATTCTAACTGATCAAACCTTGGTATACTGTCAATCATATCATATCAGGTTTGATCACCCTGCGAAACATCAGGTCATGTTTGGCTAACCCTTTTGTCAACCTGATCAAGCTTGGGTTTACCCTACCAAACATTAGGTCTTGTTTGGCTTAACCCTTGATCACTTTGACCAGACCTTAGTATTTTTTCAAACATCGAAACACTAGAAGTTAACTGTTCAAATGAAACATCAGGCCCCTGATCGCAGGCTGCTAGTCTCCTTAACCTGCAATCAAAGTTAGTCCAAGAACACAATAATATATAATAAATGCATGAATGATTGACAGCTAGAGTTGTCTGGTTCTGACTTTGCATTTCAAATGAAATCCTAGGTCGAATCGACACCTACTATTCTCTCTTCCGGGGAAAACGTCCTTACCTACTCCACTCTGGAGAAGTTACATTTTTCCAACTGGCCCCTCTGGTTGAACTTTTTCTCAACCTCCGAAACTCCCGGATCTCGAGATGTTCGTCCTCGACCCGTCTCTACTTCTGTCTGTAGTCCTCGCTTTAGCTAAGTCTTCTGCCCGATCTTCCGAATCAGGTTTTCGTGTCCAGTCCTCGACCAAGACTTCATGCTCAATTTCTCGAACCAAATCTTCGTGCCCAACTCTTGGTCAACTCTTCAGTGCCCAACCCTCGGCTAGGACTTTGTACCTAGTCCTCGATCAGGACTTCGTGCTCAACCATGTAGGTCAAGACTTTGTGCCTAGGTGAACTAGTACTTTCCTGCGCACTTAGCAAATTCATTAGATCACAATACAAACTTAATATTGAACCCTTTTCCATTATCAAAATCAGGTTCGACCAGGTGCTTCCGGCACCAACATTGGGCACTAGTTGAGATAAGGGGATATGGAAGTGTTTATAGATATCTACAATGAAGGGATGTATGAAAAATCGTAGACTTGCTAAGATTTAATCTTTGAAGACGGTTATATATCTTGGTGGGGGTAAATGGGGATGCTCTATCACACTGGCGATAAGCATCAAATGATCATAAAGGATTTATATAGGTGTTTTTTGATCTATCACTACTAAATTTAATTCAAAAGATATTAAGAACAAACCGATGCATAAAATGCAAGTTTATCTTGCTAAGGTCTAAGCAAATACAAATCCTTAACATAAAAAAATCTTGACATCAGTAGACCTGTAATCTAAAGAAAAAAGGACTAAGGATTAGATGATGATGGTGGTCCTTCATTTTAGGGTTCATGACTAGCCTCGGAAGAGCGCCTTGCTTCTAATGGTGAGCCTATGTATGTTGACTGAAATTAGATAAAACGTCAATATTAAAAGTATGATCCTGTAAAAGATGTTATAAAAATAAAGATGTTATATTAGACAAAACTTAATTGCAAGAAGAGACATACTACCTACACAAATAATTATATGATGAAATGCATACAACAAATATAAAATGAGTACTTTTGACCTAATAGAATGGAAGTGTAAAAAAGTTAAAGATTGTACTGGCATTATGCCTGATGCAAATTCTCTAGGATTAGTTATATCGATCAAACATTGGAATCTATCGAAATTCCCTACATATTTAGACCATATTAGATTCTAAAATAGAAAAATCTAATAAATAATACCAGTACAAAAATTACTCACTCAAGATAGGATTGACTACTGGGCAGTTGATTAACACATGCCTATGAGTTTGCATCTTCTCTATCGAGGTCAGAGTAAAATATGCAGATCCACTAACCGACTTCCCTATTCGAGGGAATAGTTTAGATACTCATGATTTGGGCTCTATTTTGTCATGCTCATCATCCACACAACTAGGTCGATTCCATCTTGTCTCGATATTGTACCTTGAACAAAAAGTAAAAATCTCTTGAGCAAGATAGCCTTTAGCTATAGAGCCTTCTGGTCTTTCCTTATTATGTACATATGATTTCAGTTGTCCTAAGTACCTATTAAATCAAAATTGACCATAAGAAGTATAAATAATAATCCAATATAGCATCAATAAAATGATATTTATCTCTAACCTTTCTATAGGATACATCCATCGGTAAGAGACAGGACCTCCAAGCTTAACTTCTTCAACAAGGTGAACAACTAGGTGAACCATAATTGTGAAAAATGATGGAGGGAATAACATTTCCATGTGGCATAAAGTGAGTACAATTTAATTTTGCAATTTGTCAAAGTCCTTAATCAATAACACTGCCCCATATAAGCTCCTAAAGAATGAGCACAACTCAATCAACACTGCTGAAACGTCTTCTGGCAAACTTGTTCGCAAGGCTAGGGGTAGAAATTGCTCCATCAGTATATGATTATCATGACTTTTCAACATCCCACATATCTTAAGATTATCCACATCAATGCACCTAGAAATATTGCTTGAATAATCATCTGGAACACTAATGTTCCTTAAAGTTGTTAGAAATCATTTCTTCCCTTGATTAGTCAAGGGGAAGATAGCTGGAGGATACTTCCCATTATCATCTGGCCAAAGGTCACGTTTACAACCCATATCCTTAAGGTCGCTTCGAGCATTGACATGATTCTTTGACTTTGCTTTATCATTTAGCAAAGTGTAGGTCACATTATCACAAACATTCTTCTCAATATGCATTACATCAAGATTGTGATGCAACAAGTTATGCTTCCAATATGGAAGCTCAAAGAAAATGTTTTTCATCTTCCATTGTTGAGTACCTTGTGTGGCTTGTCCATTATGTTTTCTTTTTCCCTTTTCTTCTATTGTAAGTTTTCGACCAAATGTGACATTAATGTCCTTGATTTGTTCAAGAATATCAAGACCAGATAATTTCTTTGGTGGATTCCAAAATTCTTGTGCTCCATTAAATCGAGCCTTGTTCAATCTAAATTTGTGCCTTTGATCAAGAAAATGATAATGACCCATAAAACACTATTTCCTACTATGAGGAAGACGGTAGGGAATGGAGTCAAAGTTGCAAGATGGATAAGTAAGTCCAGTGTATGTATTCCGCCCAGAGAGAGTTCCTAGCCCAGGGAAGTCACTAATTGTCCACATCAAAGCTGCATGCATTTTGAACATCTCTCACTTGAAAGCATCATATACATCCACACCATCATTCCATAACTCCTTCAACTCTTTGATTAAAGGCTGTAAGTACGCATCTATATCATTTTCCGGCATTCTTTTACCAGGAATTATCATTGAAAGAATAAAAGAAGTCTGCTTCATACATACCCAAGGAGGATTGTTATAAGGAATGAGAATAACCAGCCAAGTGTTGTAATTTACATTCATACTACCAAAGGGATTAAAACCATCAGTAGCTAATCCCAAACGAACATTTCGTGGATCCTTTGCGAATGAACTGTTTGTTAAATCAAACATCTTCCAAGCTTCTGAATCTCTAGGATGTCTCATCATGCCATCATTCTTAGTATCCATGGCATGCCATATCATATCTTCAACAGTTTTTGAAGACAAAAATAATCTTTACAGGTGAGGTTTCAGTGGAAAGTAATGAAGAACTTTTGCAGGCACCATTTTCCTTGTATTGCCATCACTAGATGCTTGAGTCTCACCACCCTTTGTTCTTGATTTCCATCTAGACTTGTTATAAACTTTATATATTTCCTTATCATCATCTTCACCCCAATAGAGCATAAAATTATTTGGGCATGCATGTATCCTTTCATAGTTCAAACTAAGTTTGGAGATAGTTTTCTTTGCCTCATAAAATGGACTTGGAATCTTAGCATGTTCAAATGCATCATGTAAGAGTTCTAATATCATTGTCATCGCCTAGTCACTCATCCCACATAGGCATTTAATATGGTACAACATAACCAAAAAAGAGAGTTTTGAATACTTAGTACACCCTACATATAAGGGTTGTTCTCCATCTATTGCTAACTCCTCAAATTCTATAGCTTGATGTGGTTTGTGAGGTATGTTTGATGTCTGTCTTTTTGCTTTGTCAATTTCTTCATTTGATGCCAATGGTACTTCACTTGTGCGTTGCCTATCAACCCCGAAAGCATCTTCTATCATGTTGCGAATTGGATCTTCATTAAGCACAACATCTTGAATAAGATCCAAAGCATCACTGTTTGATATATTACTTGTTTCCCTGCTACTTGACTCTCCATGGCAAAACCAAATTGTGTACCCCTTTGGAAATTGAGTACAGATTAAGTGATCGTACACTACTTCCCTAGATTGTCATTTTTTAAAACCACAATGTGCACAAGGGCATATTATTTTGCCATCAACTGAACTATATTCAAAGGCAAAATCAATAAAACCCCTAACCTCTTGTTCATACTCAATTGAATTTCATGGCTTAATAATCCATGACTTATCCATTTTATTGCTGCTAGAATCATCCTATTGAATTCAAAAAAAATTATTCAATGAAATACTTGTATATAAACTATTACTACTTTGATAAGAATAGGTATTGGTGAATCTTATAAAACTAGATTATAACAAAAAATTATATAATCTAACACTTGTGTGAACACACCAAAATATCAACCTCCCCAACTCCAGACACTATAAAATTTAAAAATGCATATAAAGAACTCAAAATTGTGTCAAGACAATTGAAAAAAAATTATAATCAAAACAATGAAAACTGTAAAAAAAATTGAGTTTTAATTATTAATAGGTGCACAAGGATTTTTGGCATCCTGAGATAAGTTCTCTATTTTCATTTCCAAATGATTAACGAGACTTTTCCAACCTCGAGCGACCGGCCTGACCTCACGGAAGTTTCCCACTTGCCGCCAGGGTAAATAGGGAAGTGCTCGTGGTGGGCGGTCTAAAAGCCCAGTGTCCCAGGGTTCGAGCCCCATTTGGAAGAAAAATTCCTACAAATACGCCGTAGCTGGGGATCAAACCACGGATGTCTGGGATAGCGACTAGTCACCCTACCGCTGCACCATAGCCCCGGAGGTAAAAAATGATTAACGAGGTTTTCCCAACCTTAGGCGACCGGCCCGACCTCATGGAAGTTTTCCACCGGCCACCAGGGTAAATCGGGAAGCGCTCGTGGTGGACGGTCTAGAAGTCCAGCGTCCCAGGGTTCGCACCCCATTTGGAGAAAAAAATTCTTGCAAATAACGTCATAGCTGAGGATCAATTTTTTTTCTATTGTCATTTCCATTATATTTAATAGTATTTTTTTCTTGCTTTTGTGGAAGAATGAGCATCTTCTTTGTTAAAAGTTAATGTTTGAAGAAGTCAAAAAATTGATGACAAATTTGTTTTAGTTTTCTTTCAATTCAAGTTCTTTGTTTTTCCTTAAATACAAAAATCTAGAAAATAACCTACCAAACAGTCACTGGCTAATATATTTGTCAATTTAGATCAGTATAGTCAAGGTTCACTGGATATTTGCTTGCTTATACTACTCTTTGTCCAAAGTGAAAGTAATTGAGCATTGAAGTAACTTCAATTTATTGAGTGTCAAATGGCTGCATATTTATAGTGCTCAAGTGTTTCCTAGATAAGCAATTCCCTAATTTTCTTTTATGAAAAAAAAATGGTGTTTCAATTTATGAATTGCAGTTTTCCGAATGTTAGTACTGAAGGGTTAAACCTATTCTTTGTTTCTTGTTTTTACATCAGATATGTTGTAACAAGATAAATGATTAATGACAATGAATGCTGTCTTCCTGATCTTTTGCCACAATATTTTAAAGATTGATCTTTGTAACCAACCAGACTCAGATTGATGATCTAAAATTTATGGGGGTTTATAGTAAACATAGAGAGAGGCCAAAGAGGTCAAACTCTTGAAGGAAAGAAAATAAAAATAAACGGAGGGAGAGGGAGAGGGAGAGGGAGAGGGAGAGAGGGATACCTATGATGGAGGATGTGATGTTTTGTGTGAGCTGAGACTGCGAGATGGCGAGGGTGTGTGAGGAAGGGAGACGACGAAGACCTCGAGATAGAGAGACCGTGATGGTGACAATGAACGATGAACAGCAAATGGAGAAAGGCGACGTCAAACGGTGAGGGTGAGCACACACGGGCGAACAACAAATGGCGAACGGTGACGGCAAGCACGCGAAGGTTTATGTGAGGTAGCATCGGCGTTTAGGTTGAAAGTTTTGGTAATGATTCTTACACTTGCAAATATTTCACCACTTCATTAATTTTTTTTTCACTTTAAAGAAATAAGAGTTAATTAATCAATGGTGAATTATCAACTTAAAAAAATAAGAATCAATTAAAATTTTTAGAATGATAAATATTAGGATTTTATGAATTTGTGAGTAATCAACTTAATGGATGGAAAACTTAATTATTTAATCAATTTATTAAATATTAATTGTTAATAATATATATTAGTAAATTTTTTTATATGTATGATAATTTAATTAATATTTTTAAGTAGAAAATATGAAATTGTCTATTTTATTTATGTTAAATATAAAGTGAAATTAATTCAAATTATTTGTGATTATCTATTTTTATTTGTCAAATCATTTTTTAAATTATTTTTTAATTATTTTTTATTTTTAATCAAATAAACTTTAAAATTTTTTTAATTAGTGTCAATCAATCTTTTAACACAAAATTATTATTCGTTTGGCAGGTTTACACTGTGACAATATATTTATAGTAAAATTTAAACACTTAAACATCGAAAAAATAAAAATAAAATATATGACTCAATATATATAAAGGCACAATGCTAGTAATAATAATAGAAATATAATATTTAATTTTTAATATATCTATATATATATTGTTCGTGAGTTATTTAATTTTATTATTAATCAAACTCAAATTTCAAAATTAAAACTTAATCCAACTCTAGTCGAATTTAAATTTAAATAAAATGAATCGAGCTCGAACTTCTTACTATCGGATTTGGTTCCATAGTCACGCAAAAGTCTACATGCAGACGGACAAATTAATCGACGTGGAAAATATTGACAATTTATGAAAACCAAAACGCATGTATTTCTTTAAACTTACAAATATGATAAATTATCGAATCACGTCAATATATTACCTCTTTTAAAATATCCAAATAACCTATCAAATTTTAAAATTATTAAATCACATAGTTCTTATATATCTTACCTTTTTTACTGTTCCCAAGATCATCTCAATAATCCCTGAGACTCTAATCAGAAATTCTTTTAAGATCTCAATAATTTTTTAAAAAATAGATTTTTATATAAAATATTATTAAAGATATTTAATTTTATTAGTAAAATTTAAAAGTACAGCTAAAAAATTATTTTCTCAATTAAAAACAGTGACCAACTAGGTCGTATAATAAGAAATTTATCTATCACCAAAGCTCACTTTTTTAATAGTAAAATTTTAAAAGGAAAATGATACACAACGTGAAGAAAATAACGTGAAACTCAACGTGAAACCCAATTGCACCAATTCTCGACGGGTT
Source organism: Boesenbergia rotunda (assembly GCA_024364735.1). NCBI lineage: Eukaryota > Viridiplantae > Streptophyta > Magnoliopsida > Zingiberales > Zingiberaceae > Boesenbergia > Boesenbergia rotunda. The sequence continues at coordinate 44,016 of JAGFNQ010006620.1, read as the reverse complement.
CATCGTACCCCCCAGGTTATAGTTAGGTTCGGGACGGCGGCCGGAACCAAACTATAACACAAGCGTTAGGGGAACACACCGGAGGTTGACCGACGGAGCCCACTCCGACGCTCAAGTCAGTGCCTCGATGGAGAGAAAAAGTATAAAGTAGAAGGTGTAAGTACCCCTGGTTGATTTTGATGTGATCAACCAATTTAAGTTAGGTCCTGGTATGTTTAATCTCTCTGCTAAGTGTGCAGGAGCTTAGGTACGGAGGAAGTCGAGCGTAAAACGTAGCAGACGAGAAGGATTGTCCGGGGAAGTGAGCCGATGGGCTTGGTACAATCCGAGGGACGCGGAAGCTGCGGAAGATTACACCGGTGGATCGAGAAGGACGTACGCGACGCCCGAGGGACGGGAAACTGGGAGGAAGCACGCTCGAGGGCCGAAAGGCCGGATTCGGGTTCGGGTGAGCCTAACTCCGGTTGGCCGGAAATCACCCAGAAGATGAACCAAAAGACTGGTCAGTTTCACCAAGTCAAATCAGGCACCTGAAACAAAAAGAATTTTATTTGTTGTTGTGAAGATTCAAACTAGCAACCTCACCTACATATATCACCAGCCTTACCGACTGGGATAAGGAAGTTGTTACGAGCAAATGATAAAGTTATTTATCTGTTGCGAGCATAAGACAAAGTTATAATTAAACTTTATCTCTTAAAGGATAACTTTATCCTTTAATCAGATCCAATAGATGCAGTTTAATCCCATCCAACATCAACCATCCAGATTACATCCAAGGATCAACGGTCAAGAGAAAATTCCTCATCAATCAACAATCCAGATTTATTCTCTTAGGCTATAAATAGGCTTAGAGTTTCAACGTTTTCAATCAATCATTTTTATTCATTCTTGTAAAATCTCTAAAAGTCTAGCGTGCTATTTTTGTAAGGCTTCTCCGCTACAAGGAGATTTTTATTGAGCGTCCACTGCCTTGGAAGCAACGTTCTCAGTTGCGACCATGTTTCTTTTTTAAAGACGAGCGCCTCCACTTTCATAATTTTTTTTTCCATCTATTCACCCCCTCTAGTCGGTCCAACCCGATCCAACATAAGGATGTATGAGTAGCAGAGAATGTCTGGCCCCTTTACCGGAGGGGTTGGACTACCTTTTATACCTATAGCTGCTGGCTTGACGCGCCCCCATGATCTGTCACGTCCCCGCTTTTGGCGATTACTAAATAGCCTTTGAAATGGTTCACGCCGTCATTACGTGTTTCGACCCGTTGCGACATTTAAGGATCATGATATCTTCACGATAGTAGGGATGCTTATCAATAGATCCGTGATGGAAGGGGACCATTACTTAAGGTCGAAGGCAGCTTGGGTTCCGCTTCCCCGAGGTGATCTCAGGGCCTTCTGGCCCAGGCGATCGCGGGACTCTATTTTCCCGAGGTGATCTCGGGACCCGACTTTCCGGGGTGATCCCGGGAGGGGTTTTCTGATCTGATCTTCCAGGGCGTGTTTCCCAAGGGGGCCCTGGAGGTTCCTCTTCTTGAGAGTGTCCCGAGAGCTCTGAAAGGGGAGTCGCTCAGACTCGTCATGTTTTGTCACGCAACTTCTTCATCCCACGTGCCTGCCCCAGGCGATTCAACCCCATCACAAGTCCCTACCTTCAAGACTGATCGAAGGAAGTGTGGCTGACTGATCGGACTAGTGCGGTGGTGAAGAAGCTGTATCCCGGTGGGTTCTTGCACCCGTTACTGCTCCCTTAGTAGTTAGACGAGGTCCTACGATTGTAGAGGTTGCCCTAGGTCCCTTGGAAACCCCTTTTCGGGTTTGTCCTTCCCAAGATGTTTCTATGGCTTTTGGGGTACTGCAAGGACACCTGTCCATCCGTTATAAAGGCACATGGCGCTCTTTGATGGTGATAAGGTCCTTTCGCGAATGCCTTATCACCACGTGCATTAACGACTCTCTTCACGACCTCTTACTGACATGCGCCGCTATAGCTGGCTCCTGTCAGATGACTGCTCTCTAGTGCTGCACCAATGTGGCAGTTTTCGTGTCTTGCCCCTATTGCATTCATGCAAGCAACTTCCTCTATATAAGAAGGGAAGGCAAAGACGTTCGGCCGACTTCTGGCTCCGTGGCTGAGTGCACCTCGTCTGCTTCCTCTTCTCTAAGGCCTCTTTTGAACGTAAGTAGTCTGCCTCCTCCTTGTCTTTTCCCTTAGGAACCATGGAAGGTTACCGGGCGGAGTGGTACGAGTTTGCTTCTTCGAGGGTGAGACCAGAGGCTCTGCAGGCGGCCACTGTGGCCTACGGCATCCCGGCTGAGATGACGGTGGTTATCCCCAGGGTAGACCAGACGCCAATGGAGCCTCCCGCGGGCTTTTCTACCTTCTTCTTGGGGCAAGTAGAGTCAGAGCTCCGTTTTCCCATTCCTCATTTCTTCATGAATATAGCCTCCTATTTCGATATCCCCCTTCACCAGATGGCTCCCAATGTCTTTGCTCATATTGGGGGGGGGGGGCGTATATTGTCTTCAAGCTCTTCGACCTCCCTTTGACTCCTCTTCTCTTTCATTCTTTCTTCGTCCCGATCGGCTCCCGATGGGTCTTTAGCTTTTCGGCGCGTCTGGGTCATAGGTTTTTAGGAGGGTTCCCTTCCTCAACAAAGGGTGGAAGGAGAAGTTTTTCTTCATCCAACTGCCTGTGTTGCCCTTCAGCCCTCATTGTTGGATAGAGGCTCTATCGCCTCCTCCCTCTCTAGGGGGGTTTCTCCAAAGTCCTGTGTACCAGCGTGCTAGGAACGTACTCTCCAGCATGGAGTTCAATGGCTCTGGACTAGTGCAGAGTGAGGAGCTAATGTACCGGGCGAGCCTTAGCCCCAAAGTGACCCGAATTAGCCCCAGCCTCGGTATGTTTGTCTTGTTTATCAATGCCTATTGGTTCTAATTGATGTTTCCTTGTCTGGATCTTGCAGAGGAAGTCATGTTCTCCAAGGTGATGGGCCGACTTATCAAGTGGAAGGAGGCCAACCAGGAGGCGCTGACTCCTCCCCCGGCTATTCCTGATGCACCCCCTGTGCCTGCTGAGTCCTAGGAGGGGACCGCTGAATCATCCCGCGGGCCTACTTCGCCCGAAAGGGCGGAGGCTATTGTTGCACCCCCGCCTGTAGCGAACCAAGGGCTTTCCGACCCCGTCGATTGGCCCTCAGGCGGATCCTCCTTCGGGGGGTGACTCTACCCCGGTTACTGTTCATCTAGAGGGGGTCAATGAGGGGTCCTCCCCCCTACTGCTCCCCCAATAGTCTAATTCGCTGGTCGATAGAAGAGGCGAATTCCGGAGGGCTCAGGCCCCAAATGGAAAAAGTTGCGCTCTGATAGCCCCAACCCTCTTCCTTCTATCCCTAAGGAGGTTGTTTCTCCTTCCGAGGGTGGGACATCTGTTCCCGTATCTTCTCTCGTACCACCAGTTGCAATTCCGGAAGCAGGTGTCCCGGCCCCCGGCTCTCCCTTAATTGACCTGGCCGAGGCTTCGAAGGGTAATGAGGTATTGCGCACCCAATACCGAATGAAACTCGACTGCCTTCAAAAGAGGCTAGATGCAGCATTGGAGGCTTCCATACATTCTTTCCCCCCCAGTGCAATTAAAGGAGATTCCTGCTGAGGGGGCCTTACCCGAGGGGACTTCCAGCTCTGAGGAGGGTGACTCCGACCCCTCTTGCCTGCCTCCTGAAGCTCCTGTGGTCCAGCTGCTTTCTCCGCGCATAGGCTCATTGCCTTCTAAGGGCTAGGTTGGCCTCTCGAGGTCTCAAGGAGGAGAGGTCGTACGTGTCTCTGCGGGGCCTCTGACCAACCTCTGTGAGACCCTTCTGAAGGTCTGTGCTATTGTTATATAGGATGTGTTCTGGTAGGTTTTATAATTCCTTAGTGCAATGACAGGCGGCTGAAGACCGCCTAACGGTCGGCCGTTGCTTGTACGCCTGGCCTCAAATTGAAGCCTTGACCCGCCGGGCCCTGAGAGCAGAGGTCGCAGCAAACCACGAGCATCAGGCAGGACTTATGCAAGCGGGGGTCAGCCGAGCTCTCCGGGCGAAGGTGGAGCATCTGCTGAATACTCTGATGGCCAAGGAGTCCACCCTACATAGTTCTCGGCACTGAGGCAGTTGGTTTCTGAGCGGGTGGTGGCTATTACAAAGGACCTGCTCCAGGTGAGGTAGGAGCGGAATCAACTTTAGATGAGAGAGAAAAAGTTGTCCGGCGACCTCCGACTTATGGCAGCCTCGACCGAGAGGCTGAACGCACGCGTTCAGAATCAAGTGCAACAGCTCAGCTAGAAGGAGTCCGACCTCTTGATGGCGACTGATTGCCTGGCTGTCTTCAAGGATGACCTGGCCCAGGCTCGATCGGAGGTATGGGCCATGTCAGACAAACTTAGGGAGGCTTTGTCCGAGCAAGATAGAATGTCTGTCGAGATAGAACAACTGAAGCGCGCCAAGGAGGCTACTGAGGCTGAGCTGCGCTACCTTCGGGCGGCTAAGACTTCTAGCACTAGAGAGGCTGAGGCGGCCTTCAAAGCCAAGTTCCTGGAATCGGATGAATTTGGCGCTATCATCGCTGACCAGGTGATGAAGCGCTTGAAGCAAGGCTTCCACGGGGCCATTGACCAGTTGAAGAAGGCTCAATTTCTGCCTCCCGATGCGGACCCAAGTTTATGAGTGTCATCCGAGTTTGGAAGGAACTTCCTCCCAAGGACCGAGAGTTGTAGGATTATGTGTTCACCAGGGGGATTGCCCTTGCTGTACCTTGTTTGAGTAAAATGAAATCATTTCTTTACCTTACTATTTCGTACGTGCTTTTGCTTTCATTTGTCCACGCATCAGGGGCTCAGAGAGTAACGAGATCGGGGTGTTCTGGGTTTAATCTTGGGTACGAATCTCCCAAGATAAGTCCGCAAGCCCAAGTACCCGACTTGCATTAATTCCCCTGTGGGGCCCTTGTCAACCCTTCTCCTTTGGAGAGTGTTGGTGGCCTCCGAACGGTCGCCTCCGCATCCCCTGCAATCTCTTGAATTGACCCATAAAGAGTTGTGGGTTCCCAGGTACGGCGGAGGCATACCAACTGACACGACGCTTCAGAATTGGTGCCCATCGCTATTCCCGCGCCATGCTTGCATTAAATGCGACGAGAGGCAGTGGTCACTATGAAAAGGGGGAGAAGGGTGAACCATTTTTCGCCATTCATTTCACTTTCTTTCTCCTTGTAGACTCCTTGCGGCGAGATGCCACTACCTTTTCCTCCGCCCCCGTTTACGGCAGGAGTTGCCGACACCAACGGAGAGGATAGCGGAGACATGGTAGTGTTTTTTGCTGAAGGGCCTAGAGGAGGTGGAACCACCTGCCTCATCCTATTTGCCAGGAAGCATAGCGGAGATGATGTCCGGGGTCTCGCTGAAGATCCTGGCGAAGGTGGGGCTTCGGGAGCCGAGGAGTCCAGAAGAGACACCACGTGCTCCGTCGGGGAGCATAGCGGAGATGACATATCCTGATAGTTCATCTTCTGCCCTTCCCCGGGCGGTTCACCTCAAACGCCATCCCCTTTCGACTGCTCGTTTCCCCAAGTTTTGGGTATCGGATGGTGTTTGTCGGGGATAGTGCAGTACCGTCCCCCAGGGAGGAGGGGTGCAGTCACTGCTTCCTCTCCTCTTCCTTTTCAATGTTGTAGTCATCCTTGTTGTTGGATGCATCTTTGCGGGAAGAGGTAGTCGGGGTATCCATGTGTTACCTCAGGCGCCCTCATTTGCTAATGGTTACGCAGATGAAGGACCAAGGGGTCTCCCCTACGGCTGAGGATTCAAGGATTTCGACCAGAACGCACATGGATCCCCACCCACCGGCTATTGGAAGACGGTTTCGAGCCAAGCAACTGTGCGGGGATGATGTAGTAGCGAAGAAAAGCCTGAGTAGAGGAGTGATTCCCTTTACCGGATCTTCTAATTGTATCTTGATATTTCTCTAGGATGTTGGCATCAATATATTTCTCATATAAATGAAGGAAAATATTTGTTTGCTGTGGTGTGTGAATGTTCTAATGTCTCGCTTGCTCCCTTTTGTCTTGTAGATTGTGTTAACCTCTTTTCTGTAGTGCCTAAGTATTTCGGGCACCTTAAACACCGCAAGTCATCAGGGTCTCGGGCCTTTGTTGAGGAGCCTGTATCACCCCGATCAAGCCTAAGTACCTAGGGCATCCGCAGCGCCATGAGGTATTAGGGTTTGGGTTACTTGGTCGGGCATCTGTAGCACCCAGAACAAGCCTAAGTACCCGGGCATCCGTAGCACCACGAGACATTAGGGTTTTTATTCTTGGTTGGGAGTCCGTAGCACCCAGACCAAGCCTAAGTACCTCGGGCATTTGCATCACCGCGAGGCATTAGGGTTTTTGATTCTTCGGTGGTACATTGGTATTTTGTAGAGGGTGCTTTCCTTTATTACTTTAATTCACTACAAGGCAGCAAAAATACACAGGTGGGTACACAATATGCAAAATAAATCTTATCGGGACCGGAAGGGTCAGAGATAGTTGGCCTGCTGGGCCTCTCGAGCCTTTTGTCCCTCTCCCCCTTTGCCGGCCTGCCTCCTCCAGCTAGCCTTATGAAGCCCTTGGGTTCTTCCGGGACTCTGACCTGACTTCCCCGCTGTAGCATCGCCGAGGCACCAGTTGGTCCCCTTTGACTTCAACCACTCGGTCGCCTACGGGTAATTTTATCTTCTGGTGGTAGACAGAGACCACTGCCTAGAAGACATTGAGCGTCGGGCGGCCCTGGATGGCGTTGTAGGAGGAGGGAGCCTTCTCAATCAAGAAAGGCGTCCTCCTGGTCCTTTCCAGCGCGTCGCTACCCAATGAGAGTGATAGGGTGATTTGCCCTATCTGCTGTACTCGATACCCCGTAAAGCTGAACAATGGGGTCAAGACCGGGAGTAGCTCATCCTCGTCGATCTACATCTGGTCCAGAGCTGTCTTGTACAGAATGTTCACGGAACTTCCTGTGTCCACGAAGATGCGTTTAACCTCGTAGTTGGCGATGCGGGCTAGGATTACTATGACATCTTCATGAGGATCTTCCACCTCTCCCAGGTCTGCTGGACCAAAAGAAATCATGGGGAGCTTCCTGGCTCCGGCTCATCCCAATGGAGTAGTTTCCTAGTCGCCGGGTATGAGACTTCCTTGCCTGGTGGGAATCTCCTCCGGTGGGTCCCCCGAAGATTACTCCAACGTACCCAGAGGGTGGGCTGCGCATAGGGGTCATGCCCTTCTGGGGATCTCTGTCTAAGGAGAGAGATCTTTGGGGTGCAGGCCCCCGACTCCTTCCTCGTGTTTGTGATCGAGATCGATGTCGGGTCTCGTTCTCCCCGGCCTGCTGCCGCCGAGGAGAAAGGCTTCGACGTGGAGACCTTCGGTGATATCCTGCTTTATTCCACTTTCTCTGAGGTTTGGTATTTGCCTCCTCACTGAATTTCTTCTTCAAGGCATGACATTTCTCGGTGGAGTGTGTTGTGTTGCCATGAAAACCGCAGTACTTCGACAATGGCTCTGGCTGCTCGGTATCCACTGTCTCAACCAGCCTTCGCCTACCCACCCATTGGTCCTTCCCGAGGTGGTGGTCTTTTGCTCAAGTTGGAGCTGGGGGCTCCCTCCTTTCAGATTGAGGAACAGCTGGAGGGAGGACTCCGGCTAGTTCCTTACGACTGGCGTATTGTACCTCCTCTACGTTAATGTGCTTGACAGAACGTCCCAGCAGATCATCGAAGCTGATGGGGGCTTCTTCACCAGGGATCGGAAAAAATCCCCTTCCGCGAGCCCTTGGGTGCAGGCACTGACGAGGATTTCCGACGTTGCACTGGGCACGTCTTATGCCACCCTGTTGAACCGCCGGATGTACTCATTAAGTGGCTCCTTCGGCTTCTGCTTGAGGGCAAACAGATTGAGCGCCGACTTCTGATAATAGCGGTTGCTGGCGAAGTGGTGGAGGAAGGCGGTTCTAAACTCCGCGAAGGAGTTGATAGAACCTTGTGGCAGCCTCTAGAACCATCGTTGAGCTGCTCCGGACAGGGTGTTTAGGAACACCCGGCACTTTACACCGTCAGTATACTGGTGCAGGAGTGCCGCATTCTCAAACTTGCAAACGTGATCCTTCGGATCCGTCTTCCCATCATAATCGGCGATCCCCGACCCACGGAATTGCTTCGGCATGGGGTCTTCCACAATCTCAGATGAGAAAGGAGTAGAGGGAACCTTATAGGAGGCCTTAGGTTCTTCCCTTTTCCCTTGTCCTTCTTCGTGCCTTTGTGCGCTGGAGGCTACCGAGTGGGCCTTCTCGATATATCCGAGAGAGTCTCTTCGGGGACCCGGGGCTGCTCCGTCCCGTCGTCCCACTGGTGTGACGAATCTCCACGAGTGTGAGATGGAGACTCTAGGGATCTCCTCCCGCACAAGAGCCCCTTGCTGCGAGGCAGCTTGTTCGACTTGGTGTTGCTCAAGCGCTTCTTTGATGGCATTGGCCACCAAGCGGTCCAGTTCTTCCCTCGTCAGGACAATGGATTGTCCCTCCAGCCCTGCCATCAGTACTGCTTCGGGTGCTTTACTGGTTTCCCACAGACGACGCCAAACTTGTTTCGGAAGGAATCTACGTCGATGGCCAATCACCGAGGTTCAGCCCCACGCGAATGTTGACGGGAGGGGAGGAACTCTGCGTCCTGCGAGATCAATACGAGCGTTAGGGGAACATGCCGAAGGTTGTCTGGCGGAGCCCACTCCAATGCTCAAGTTAGTGCCTCGATGGAGAGAAGAAGTATAAAGTAGAAGGATGTATGAGTAGCAGAGAATGCTTGACTCTTTTACCGGAGGGGTTGGACTACCTTTTATACCTGTGGTGGCTGCCTTGGCGCGCCCCCATGATCTATGCCACGTCCCCCCCTTTGGCGGTTACTGGATAGCCTTTGAAACGGTCCACGTCGTCATTACGTGTTTCGACCCGTTGCGACATTTAAGGATCATGATATCTCCGCGATAGTAGGGATGCTTATCAGTAGATCCGGGATGGAAGGGGGAACGTTACTTAAGGTCGAAGGCATCTTGGGCTCCGCTTCCCCGAGGTGATCTCGGGGCCTTCTATTCCGGGCGATCGTGGGCACTCCATTTCCTAGAGGTGATCTTGGGACCCGACTTCTCGGGGTGATCTCGGGAGGGGTTTTCTGATATGATCTTCTAGGGCGTGTTTCCCGAGGGGAGCCCTGGAGGCTCCTCTTCCTGAGAGTGTCCCGAGAGCTCTAAAAGGAGAGTCACTCAGACTCGTCACGATTTGTCATGCAACTTCTTCATCCCACGTGCCTGCCCCGGGCGATTCAACCCCATCATATATATATATATATATTGCTATGTTAATTTTTTTATCAATCAATCTAAACTTATGATGAATGGATGTCTTGATATAATGGTAAAATTATTACTATTTAATTTGGAGGTAATAGGTTCAAGTAATAGATATAACCATTGCGTGTAATATATCTTTCTCCGAGATTCTACATTGATGGGAACTTATACCTTTCTCCGAGATTCTACATTGATGGGAACTTTGTGGATCGAGCTGTCTTTTTATCAATTTTAATTTAAACAAATTTTAATCAAATTTATTTAATCAAAAATATTTAACTAGTAAATATGTTGATAAATTATTTTTTAAAAAAAGAATGGATAATAACTTATGGAGGAGCAAGAGCACAATAATAATACAATAATAATGGTATAAAATGATAATGAAGAAGAAGAAAGGAAAAAATGTTAGTGAGAAATAGTAGTAGGATATTAATAGTAGGATATTAAAATGATAATGAAGAAGAAGAAAGTAACTGATTGCTACTATGAGTAATCCATCGAGCAGGAATACATGGAAGACTTGAGGAACGAGGTGGAAGATAATTTTGTTACTCTGAATATTACTTTTGCTCTTGGTCACAACCTCATCTAGATCAAAACGTCTGGAGTTACCACCACGACCAGATCAAAGTGTCCGGAGGTTACAGATTTTTCATTAATCATCAATTAATATATTTGTTATATTTGAGCAAAAAATTTTCAGGTTGCAAAACGTTGGTTTATTTACTTGGATAAATTTTGTCGCGACCAGTCCTGCATTCGACGCGTATAGGTCGTGCACACAAACTAGTCAACTTGGTTTAGTACAAATCCGGGCACTAGATTTGTAACACAAACGTCTGGAGTTACCACCACGATCAGATCAAAGTGTCCGGAGGTTACAGATTTTTCATTAATCATCAATTAATATATTTGTTACATTTGAGCAAAAAATTTTCAGGTTGCAAAACGTTGGTTTATTTACTTGGATAAATTTTGTCGTGACCAGTCCTGCATTCGACGCGCATAGGTCGTGCACACAAACTAGTCAACTTGGTTCAGTACAAATCCGGGCACTGGATTTGTACCCCCCGTGCACCCACGCGTGATAGAGAGCCTCTCCCCAAGTATTTGTTCACAACTAATATACCTGTGAATCAATTAAAACTAACCAATCTGCCTTGAAACTCCCAATGTGAGACTAAAGTCTCCTTCACAATGAAGATTCTTTCCTCTCCACCTCCTTTTCCATTCACTTGTATCCAACATAAACCTTAATAACCTATGTCTTAAGGAATGGATAAACCTTAATGACCTATGTCTTAAGTCATTCCTGACTAATCTCAATCGTTACCAATCAATTAGGAATAATTCCATAGATCTAAAATTAAACCCTAAAATCATATTGCTATTCAAAAAATTACTACTCTCAATATAGATTATTAAATTGATATTTGAGAACGTGAATATAATTAAAAGAACTAGACGAAAATACAAGACATGATTCCATACTATTCTGAGCTTTTAAAGCCCATTAACGGATTTCAGTCAAATCCGATTGATAGATATAGAGAGCTCGGGATAACATAGGACAAAGTCCTATATGTCTGTCTAGTTGTTTTTAATTATATCCATACGCTCAAACATAATTTGACATATTATATTAAGAATAATTTTTTTAACACAAATTAATTTTTTTTAATTGATTCTTACAGTGTAACCATCGTGATTCGGGACCTTAAGCTTATTATGCTGATGAACATATACCGAATCAATTATTAAACTATAGCAATTCATTGGGATAAATATGGAGGGGCAAAATGAGTATGGGGTATATGATTTAATAATTTAAATACATGATTTAGATATTTCATAACTGCAAATACTTGATTCAATAATTTGCCGTTAAAATGTGTTCATTATCTTTAACCATGCATAATTTTGAGTGTTTTGGTCAAAATTTCTTTATGACCTAAAACATATGAAACATGCGTGAGTTCTTACTAACTAGTGTTGCGATTGTGTTTCTATTCTTCAACCATGACTTTGACTCCTTTGTACTCATTAATACTTCCTAAGTTTATAAAGGATTTTAAAATTATATCATTTGAGTTGATATCATGGTTAAATAAGCACGAAATTACTATATAGGGATGAAATGTTAAATATTGGAGGTAAAAAATTGATATATATTTTTAAGGGGTTCATTATCATCGATTTCACGATAGAATACCAACAAATAAATCATAAGCACAATGATCCTTTGTATGATAGAGGTCAAATATCTAATGAGAAATTTTATATTTATTAAAATTTGATTTTAAGATTTATTAAAGTAAATACTTATATAGATATCAATTGCATTAACTCGTAGGAGGTAGATATCAATTATGTTAACCCAGAGGACCATGAAATGTTAAACATTGAAGTATATGGGTGGGTTGATATCAATTGAGATTGTGAGTCCCAACAATATTATATGTACTAACCAATATAATTAAGTAAAATATATATATAATTGTTAAGTTGAATTAGTTAATTAACTCATTCTCAGGTGATATGCTTGAATCTTTTTCTTTAAAATGTTTTTGACTTAATTTCTATTTAGTCACATGGTCTCTGTTCTTTTCCAGACAAGAAAACGACCTGCATGCCGATTAGAGTGATAAAAGTTGGAGAGTGACCACCAGAAGATTAACATCCATAACCAAATTTGGCCGGGGACCGAATTTAACGAGTGAGAGGCTACTAATTATGGAAGCAAAGAACTAAGAATCTACCTGAATTTAAGCTTTCCTCCTCCCTCGGTCTTTATCCCTCACCACTATTCATGGAGGAAGATCATGATCAGCAAGAGAATTGCTGCCGCAGGGTGATCAGCTTGGAGCTGCGTCTCCAGCCGCCGGACTCTCTGCCGCAGCCCTTCATCTTCACCTGCCACTACTGCGACCGCAAGTTCAACACCTCGCAGGCCCTAGGAGGCCACCAGAACGCGCACAAGCTGGAGAGGAAGCGCCGCCGGGAACAGCTGGAACATGGCCACCGGTGTCAGCGAGATTCCGCTGCAGGTAATTGCGAGGGCGGAGGAGCGGAGGAGAGTCTAAAGGAGGTGAGAACGACGTGGCAAGGATCGATTCTCTGCGCTTTGACGACCACCAGCGCCGCCGACGATGCTGCTGTCGGAGAGATTGACTTATCCCTTAAACTGTAAATTTAATTAGTTTTTTTTTAATATTAATGCATGTGAAGAAGCAATTTTATATTTACTTATAATTTTTGCATGCTTGTCACACCCCGAGATCAATAGAGCCGCTGATCCAATATAAAATCGGATAACATCTCCTCTGTCCGGCAGACAATTTACACATACATACAGCATACGCAGTTTATAATTTAACCTTAGGCATCAAAACAGATATATAATATATGGAAAATAGAAATATCGCAATATTAAAATCCGTAATACTCACCTGAGCTGCCCCCAGGGTAGGCACGCAGCAAAACCACATCATAAAAGTTCAACAAAGAACTCAAAATATAATACCACACGAATAAATCAAATACAAGTTCACGGTATCATAATGAATACAAAATATAGACTAAGCTATAAAACGAAACAAAACACAGCGGAAGCACCCATCCAAAAGGAGTCATGGGGACCCGGGACCGGCAACTGGGCTCTTCCGGCAAGCTATCAACCTGAAAACAAAAACATTGTGACGGGTGGTGAGTCCAAGTGGACTCCGCGGGTATATAGAAAGATATGCATGACTCAACAAAATAGCTGAATAAGCTATAAAGTAACAACAGAATACAATCTTAACAGGAATATCAAAATATGCATAACTAAAAATACAACTGACTGTACATACCAAAAATCAGTCTATCTTGATCATAAAAGGACTCGTACCACACGAGCAAGTGCAGGGTCATCAAACCACACAAATGGTATAACCTATACGTACATATCAAACAAGTGTAGCAAATAAATGCAGCAATCACAATCAAAATGCACAATGCATCATATGCACATGATGCAATGACATAATCACTCCTGACGCCAGTCAAGCCACCAAGACATGCGATAATGTGTTGGCCGAGTATGTAGGGTTGTGACACTATACGCACTCTGTTATTACTGCTCCTGAGTAACCAAGTAAATAGGATGTTGGCGGGGGGTCACCCCTTACCCCATGTATATATGAGGGAGCGTCGCTCTCATCGCCTCTGGTCTATGGAAAGAGAAGGGATCCCTGTCTACTACCATGCTCCGAAACCACTACCCATGAGCAGTTGAGCGAAGCAGTACAGAGCATATGCACACACTCAACGGTATCCACTAACCCATGAGTGGTCGTGTGTGTGTAACGCCCACTTTTTTTTCCATAAAGCGGCATTACGTTAACATACTTAGGGCATGTAGACATCATAAGGCAGCGAAATAACTTTAAGACTTACACATACATACCCTACTACCATTCCTAACATAATGACATGGGAACTTGGCATATTAACTTCATACTTAGCATCATATCATACTTAGCATCATGTCATACTTAGCACCATGTCATATAGTCGCATAAGTCATTATTCAAACACATAAGTAGCAAACATAAAGTTCTAGCATAAGACTGGTAAACATATTGTTTTCGTGGCCAAGTCACTACCACACACACACATTCTTGTCCTCCTGCCGCTTCCTTATTGTCTCCTTGCGTGATCTGCGGTATAAGGAAATAAGACTATAAGCACGTCGGCTTAGTAAGACTCTTTCCTACTCACTAAAATCATTCATCACTTAATCATAAGCACATGAAACATAAACATAACTTTATGCTTGAACATAACTATAAATAAACTTACATGGCATGATACGTGACATAACATGAACATAATTCAACTTAGCATAGCATAATACATGGCATAGACATAAACACAAATAAGCATTCATAACATGCATGATACATGGCATAAACATCAACATAAAGAAACATTCTTAACATGCTTGATACATGACATAAACATAAACATAAAGAAACATTCTTAACATGCATGATACATGACATAAACATAAACATAAAGAAACATTCTTAACATGCATGATACATGGCATAAACATCATCATAAAGAAACATTCTTAACATGCTTGATACATGGCATAAACATAAACATAAAGAAACATTCTTAACATGCATGATACATGACATAAACATAAACATAAAGAAACATTCTTAACATGCTTGATACATGGCATAAACATAAACATAAAGAAACATTCTTAACATGCATGATACATGGCATAAACATAAACATAAAGCATGAACTAACCTGTATGGCATAAACATAGGCATGCTTTCTATTATATCATATGGACATATTCTTAACATAACCATAAGCATAAATCGTTTACTGTCATGCATATTTCTTGACATGAAACATAAGTATAAGACATTACTATCATGGCATAATGCATAACATGAATGCATGAGTCTAATGCATATACATAAGGATGCTTAACTTTTAAAATCATACTTTTAAATACTTAAACATAATCATCACATTGTTGGGGTCCCCGGCTTGTACCACATACATACATCATAAGCGCGCATCCCTAGTAAATACGAGGTCGCGAGCCCCGACCTACTAGGGTAAGGACAGCATAGTCGGTAGTCCCAGAACCGGGGCGTTCTTAAGGTGCCCATCCCTGTTGCACAGCTTCGGTAGTGCCAGAACCGTGGACAACATAGTCGGTAGTCCAGAACCGGGGCGTTCTTAAGGTGCCCATCCCTTGGACCCATACTTCGGTCCGGTACAAGCCCATTCATAAAGTAAAATACTTTACATGCTTCATCATTCGTAAGACATGACATACATCTTCATTCATAAACATGGCATGCATTTTCATTCATAAAACATGACATGCATTTTCATTCATAAAACATGGCATGTATTTCCATTCATAAGACATGGCATGCGTAACGACCCGGCTCGTCTATCGGCCCATTTACCGGTCCATTTACCGGTCCTCAAAACCGTCGTACCGTCGTACCGTCGACCATCGACCGTGCCGTTATTCATAACATGACATGCATCTTTATTCATAAACATAGCATGCACTTTCATTCATAAACATAACATGCATCTTCATTTATAAACATAACATGCATCTTCATTCATAGAACATGACCTACTTACATAAACATCATTCTTATTCCTAGTGCTTGCATGATCATGGCATATAAGGTAAACATTGCATTATAATCATTGAACATGACATGTTTGCATAGGCAATTATCCTAATCCATAGAGTTTGCATGATCATGATACATAAGGTAACCATTTGCATTTCATACATAAGCATGGTATTCATCCCAAGCATACATAAGTAGGACTTCCATAAACATACTACCTACCATTCAATTGCATGGTATAGAACCCAAGACATTCATAATTAAACCCTAATAAGCATGACATCCAATCATAAACATACAAACATGAAACATGGTGCTTAAGGTTAGGGTTATAGGTAACTTAATTCCTACCACATGCTTGGACCTTTATATATATATACTTCATAATAAGGCATAAACCATCATTCTTCAAACCCTAACTCCATTCAAACCCTAAACCACTTTGTTTGGCCGAAACCTATAAGGAAGGGTTCCATCATTCAATTAACATGTAAGATAGCATAAGGTAAGGAAACAACCACCCATTACCTACAAGACCATAGGAAGCCATTAGGGCTCATGATTAGGGTTAACCCTAACCTTTAGCCCTTCTTCACAAGGCTGGCCAAAACCCTTCAAGTTCATGAGTGCATGGAAAAATTCCAGAAAAACCCCAATCAAACATTAAACACCAACCATACCCTACCATAGGGCCATTAGGACCCTTGTTTGAGGGAAGTCCTAACTTTTTGCCCTAGACCCCTACTTGGCCGAAAGTTATAGGATCATAAAGCCTTGTGAAAATTCACATAAGTCACCCTCCATCTCCCTTATGGCATGATAATACACAAAACACATCCTTGAAGGTTTAGATCCAACCCTACCCATGGGTTCAAGGTGTTGGCCGAAACCCTAGGAGATCCTAGGGTACCCCAAAATTTCTCAAAATCTCATTTTAACTTATACTCATCATGGAAAAACATTAGGAAGCAAGAGTAATATTTTTAACATCCTTTTGGACCCAAAAACCCTAGTGGCCGAAAGTCATAGGGTCACACATCATGGTTTCTTCAATATAAATCCCAAAACCAACTTTATATCATGCTAAAAATCATAAAGGAACTATTATACCACAGGTGAGGGAGTCTTACATTAGTTGATCTTGATTATAGACCTTAGATTTGAGGGAAGGATGGAGATCTTGTTGCCTCTTGACCACCCCTAGCCTTTGTATCCTTGTAGAAGCCTTGGATCTTGGGGATGAAGCCTTAGGTGAATTTTTTTCCAAGGGAGAATCCCTCTTGGGGTGTTCGGCTAGAATGGAGAAGGAGGGAGGAAGAAAGGTGACTTGATGGAAGAAGAGAAGTAACCCCCCATGCCTCTCTTTATAACTCATCAAGGAGGGTAAGTGAAGAGTCATGGTGTCTCTTCATTTCCCCCTAAGCCTTAACTATAATCCACTTCATTTCCTCATAGCACTCCCTTGCTAGGTGAATTGGTTAGAGCATGCATGGTTGTACAAGAGGTCCAAGGTTCAATCCTTGGTGCATGCACTAATTTTTTTCATTTATTTTTATTTTATTTTCCTATTATTTCGAAAATCTCCTAAAAATTCCCCCATAATTATGTTAATATTCTTCATCAAAATCCCTCTATAGTTCTATAAATTTTTACCTAAAATTCACCAATAATCATGGTACTAGAAAGCCCATATAAGGCCCATTAGTGCCTATTTCCCCAATTTTAATTGGAAAAAAACATGGATTCCTAGGTTAAAATTCGTGTTAATATTCCTAGGTTCCTCGAAAAATTATCTAGACATGCTTAATATTTTAAAGAAATATTAAGAAAAATTTTCGGGTCGTTACAGTGTGTATATCATGTACCGGAAGACGATAGGCTCAACCACAAGGGAGTCGTTGATCGCCGACATGCAACAGTGCAGGGATGGTACATAACTCTCAACACATGCAACCCCTCCTGATCATCATACATAACTCAACCTAACATGCACAGGTCGATCACAGGTATAATAACCTAACCATCATGCATCTAGGTGCGCATGCAAGTAATAACAAAAATCAAACCATGCAGATATAAGGTGACAGCCTCTATATCTATGCACACATGCATACATGACTACTATGCAGAGTCAGATATCAATAAACGAGACTGTATAGAAAGGAATAGATCATCTCAAAGATCAAGCATAAGTATCAAGCAGGATAACAAATGGTAAAAAATTTAAGGTAAATAAACCTACTTGAATAAACATAAATAGTCACGCATAAAGATAAAGTGGAACTATAGATATAAGCAAGAAGTGCTCGCCTTAAAAATGGAGTTCGAATAGAGAATGAAGCCTCACGACCAAGCGGAGTAACCAAATCAGAGTCTTGTATCAAAGGCATAATTATTTAGCTATTTACACAAATACCAAATAGCTAATATAACACAACCCATTAGAATCATCCTAATGATCAATCTCCAATTTAGAATCTAAACATAGAGGTTAGGTTTAATCCTTAACCCAAATCCAAGTCCAAATCATACTTCCCAACTAGTACCTAATCCAAAACAAAGGTCTCATCTCACAGGGGATTCAAGAAATTACAACATAGATAGCAAACCACAACAACTCCAAGATTGAAGGAGCTCACGACCACATCTCTAACCCAAACTGAAAACAAAATAGAGCACTTCCCAAACAATGAGCTCGCAATAAAGAATTAAGCACACAGATCAAAGTCCACACCTCTATGGAGGCTCACGGCAAAGCACCATAACTCAAGGAAGCATCCCAAAACTCAACACCAAAACAGATTCTAATACAATACACCACAAATTCCTCCAAATTAAAAAAAAAAGAGTCAATAAAAAATCCCAAATTGAAATCTATATCAGATGAAAAATCCACAGAACACATCCCACACATCAAAATGCCATCAAAACAGAAGTCCACATTCTAGCACTAGTTCTTCTATCCAGATCAAATCGATTTATCCACATATCTAAATCCAAGATCAGATATCAAATCCAAAACCAAGTCACAAATCTGCAATCCACGGCAAAATACATACCAGAATCACTCCCTCCTCAGTTTACAACTCACGACAAGGAGCTTTACAAGCTCCCAAGGTCTAACTTCAATTTAATCTAAAATAGGATTTCCACCACAACCATCATTTCAATCAAAATACAAGTTAACCCTACTGCGTTGAATCAAACCAATCGCTAATTCCATCCAAGAATTGAAACCAAGACACAGTCGCAAGAACAACTTCACAATCCAAACTCAACAACCAAATAGCTATCCAAAAACTATTATTGGATAAGAAATCAGATACAATATCACTGATCTACCCAATCTAACAACATATCCTTTAAAGATTAAATCAAAACCAATCAACCCTTACCTAAATTTGGTGTTAATACAACCTATGCTCATAATCTAACGACATCACCCACCCTAAGGAAGAAAACCAAAGTCCACGATCTATCCTTGGGAGCTCAGTAGCACCCTATCTTGAAAGTGATCTGAGTGCTTCCCACCGCCAGAGTGTGATCCAACTCCACCCACCGATGCAATGCTCACCAGATGGCCTCAGGGAGATCATGAGTAGAAGGGCAAGAGGAAGAGGCTCGGTGTTGTGCAACCGAGATAAACGATCGACGATGAGTAAAGGTTGGCGATGGGTCTCGATCGGGGAAGAGGACGATCGGGAGCGGGAAAGGGAGATGGGGATCGGGAGAGGGGGAAGAGGAATAGATCGGGAGAGGGGATAGGGAGATCGGGGAGGAGGGATTTAGATGTTATACTTTTGCAAATTAACCCTCCACATTTGGCTAATCCCAAATAAGCCCTTAGGTCTAGGATTTTAAACCCTCAAGTCCTCCAAACTTTAATCTATCAAGCATTTTAGTCCGTCAAAACTTAAGTTTCAAAGCGGTATAACCCTCTAATTTCAGTTTGGGTTTCTCAAACCCTAAATCTTCTTCCAAAAAATTATCTGGATCACGTCAAAAGTGTCGGATTTAATATGCCTTATTTCTTTCTCTACTAATTAAGCTGAGTAAAGGCATAGTGACACAATCATGAACTTGATGTTGGAATGAAAAGCTCGTGGAAGAGGAAATTACACTTAGATGGAAGAGAGGATAAGTGAATTTGAATTTCTACTTAAACTTTTGCTTTATTTGAAATCTTAGATTGATTACAAAATGAGAGTTCACTCTTATTTATATTAGTTCCACCTCCTAACCAATGGTTAGGATTATACCAACACATATTCATCTAATGACTATTAAAGTCTATCTAAAACTCTCTAAACTATTCCACTCTAATATACTAGTATGGATAATTCTCTAGAACGTCCTAGAATAAACGACTCAATACTAGATCATAGTTATTCTAGATAATAGGCTTTACTTGTCTAATCTAATTCATTTTAGCCTGATCATAATAACTCAAAATCAAGTTTAATTTTTAACACCTCCTCTTAAACTTGATTTTATCACTCCAAGAAAATTTTGCATCTTGATAAAGTCTTAAAATTTGAGTGATTTGGTGAAGATATCGACAACCTAATCTTGAGTCTTTATGTATTCCACTTGCATCTCCTTTCTTCTGATGTATTCTCTGATATAGTGATAGTGTGTATCAATGTGCTTTCTTCTATCATGGAAGACTGAATTCTTTGCTAGTGCTATTGTAGACTTGTTATCAACTTGAATCTCAGTTGTCTTTTTTTGTGGTAAACGTAGCCCATTCAATAAATTTTTGAGCCAAATAGTATGACAAACACATGAAGTAGCGGCCACATACTCTGCTCTGCAAGTACAATGTGTGACAATAGGTTGTTTTTGTAGGTTTCGATAAGGCCAACTAGAGGGGAGTAAATAACTTTGCAAGAATTAACTCAATTTTTTATTCTAACTTAGCAAAGATAACAGATTAATTAGCAGTTAAAATAATTACGAACATAGACAACAAAAAGAGACTCTGAATTTTACTTAGTTGCAACCGGAGAGGTTGCTAATCTAAGGATTGTAAAGCTCACTAATGATCTCTTTCATGGAAGGCAAAGAAGTTTCTTACAATCTTTAAAAAGCTAAGAAAGACTTGGAAGAATGAATTACAATTGTTGTATTTTAATTCTAGCTCTAGGGGCTATTTATAGCCTAAATGTCAAAGTGACTGTTTGCTGATGTGATATTTAGGATGCCTTAGTTGTGACTCAAGGCACCCTAGATGGATAAGTTTTATCCACGTAGCAATGGTAACCTAAACGGCTATTGTTCAATTTAGGGCATCCTGGTTCAGACCGAGGGCGTCTTAGTTCCAAACTAGGGCGCCCTCAGTCTGAATCGAGGTACCCTTGCGCCTTTCCGCAACAACTCTAATGTTCGCACCCGAGGCCCTCTCAATTATAAGTAGGGCACCTTGGGTCTTTAAGGTCAACCTCCGAGTTGACATTTTTGGACTTCGCTTGCTTGGGTGATTCTCCAGTCTTCCAAAATTGAGCTCACCTGAACTCAACTCTGACCTTCTCCTTGAACAGACATCTTCCCCTACTTCTCGTCTCTTAGACGTTGCACATACCTTTCGCGTCCACTAGTGTACTCTTCCATAGCTTCTTATCCCTCGAATGCACTGAGCCCGTCGGCTCCCTTCCCCGTGCTATCCTTCTCACTTATTGTATCTTTCACTCAACTTTTTATGCTTCTAAGTTCCTGCACACTTAGACATAAGGATCAAACCACACAAGACCTAACTTGACTTGGTTGACTATATCAAAACTAACCCGGGGTACTTACAATCTCCTCATTTTTAATGTGCATCAACCCGAGTTATGTTAAGGTAAACCAAACACAAAATAACATTATTTATTATAATAATAAAATAAAATATGCAATTGAGTACAAATAACTTTTAGAAAACATTGCAATAACCTTCCCCATTACTTAACCCTCAAATTCTCCCTCTTTGATCACATAAAAAAAATAGATTTAAAAAATTAGTAGAAATTTTAAAAAAATTGAAAATTTTGTGTCACACCCCCGAGGCCCATGCTTGCTCAAAAATCGGGCAGCAACTCTCCTATACGGCGGATAATATGAAGCTATATACATCCATCTCACATATATCATAATCACAGCTACAAGCGACTGGAAATAACAGAATAAATAACATATGACTGTAAGTATCCCTGATTGGTTTTGGTGTGATCAACCGATTTAAGTTAGGTCCTGGTGTATTTAATCTCTGTGTCTAAGTGTACAGGAACTTAGGAGCGCAGGATGTCGAGCGAAAGACGCAGCGGTCGAGAAGGATAGCACGGAAAGGGAGCTGATGGGCCTGATGCATTCGAGGGACGCGGAGCTTTGTGGAAGAGTATGCTGGTGGAGCAAGAAGGACACGCACAGTGTCCAAGGGACGAGAAGCCGGGACGAAGGACGCTCAGGGGGGCGAAAGGTCGGAATCAGGTTCGGGTGAGCCTAACTCTGGTTAGTCAGAAATCACTCAAGAAGGCGAAGCAAGTCAAGCCGGAGACTGGTCAGCTTCGACTGACCAAGATGACTGCTGGGCACCCGTAAGCTCATGGGAGCTTGGGAGTTCGGGCGCTTGAGCACTCAAGCGCCTGTGTGGTATCAGGCGCCCAAGAAGGCTAATTCTAGCCATTTACGACCGTTACCTTTGGATAAAGCTACGGGCCACATGTTAGGCGCCCAAGACCTCTCAGGCGCCCTGTAACTGCCACGTCAGCAAATGAATAGTTTTCACTGGGCTATAAATAGACCCCTGAAGCTCAGTTTCAACAATCCAACACTTTCCAAGCAATATCAAACTAGTTCTTTGTATTGTTTTCTTTTTTTTCTGAGCTTTTCACGTGTAAGAGACTTCTCCGCCAAATGGAGATATATTCAGAAGAATCAAGCTATATTCAACCTTAGATTAGCAACCTCCCCGTTTGCAAACCAAGTAAATCTGATTGTCTCTTTCTTTCAGTTTGCTCTATTTGTTTTATGTTTATTATTTCTGCTTGGACTAACAAATATATTTGTCAAAGTTAGACAAAAAATTCATTTTCTTTTTCAAGGGCAATTCACCCACTCTTGCCGACCTTCGATCACCAACAAGGATATCCACGCAGTTTGTGAACAACCAATTAATAAATAATAAATAACCAAAACGTTGTAGTGTAAATGCAATTTAATCAGAAACCCACGACATAAATACAAGTTTATCAAAGAATGATAAAATACCAACACGTCCACTAACAAAATAAAATAACATCTTTAGAAATATAACACAACTCAAACCAGAAAACTCAACAATAAGGGACGGCAGATGGATCCTTTCCTGTGGCACGAGACACATCTATCTACTACCTGAAACAAAAAGAAAAGCAGGCAGTGGTGAGTCCGAGGTCGAACTATATAGATATAGTGAACAGATAAATGCATGGTGTAAACGAGAAAATTATAGCAGATAGAAACAAGGTATACAGTCTCTAGAAAGTAGAGTAACAACAAATGCAAAACATACATGTAGGGCATGATTAGAAACCTCCATACCAAGTCAATAAACTGCTCGTACTACTGAGCAAATCCAGATCAAATATCAAATGCAAATCAAATACGTATAAGCATGTCACTCAAATGCAACAACCATAGCTCAATAAAATGCAAGATGCATCGTATGCAAATGATGCAATGAAATCTGTCACCCCTATACACCAATCTACAACCATCACACATATCTGCGAGGCCGATCGGGCAACAGCTGTGACAACTATACGCACTCGCAAATCTATCTCTTATGAGTGGTCGAGTGGACAGGATGTTGGGAGAACAACCTCAATCCTGAATCCCAAGAAAAAGGGGAGCACAACTGCTTTATATGAAAGACCCCAGGGGAGCACAACCACACTAATACCCAAGAATAAGGAGGAACAACCTCTAACTCCAGGAAGGGGAGTACAACCATTATAGTACTTAACGGGGGAGCACAACCACTTTACCTATCCCTCATAAATAACAGAGGGGTGTCACTACAATCTACTACTCAGACAACCACCACTACCCATGAATGGTTGAGAGTAGCAAGATAGGACAGCCGCTCGCACTTATCAACTGCCACTACTCAGAGTGGTTGAGTGGGCAGACCACTATATGACTGACATCGGGCTTAACCACAAGGAAGACGATAACCATCAACATGCAACAATGCAATATGGTGCATGATACCAATGTGCACAACCAACACTAGGTCAACTGAATCTATAAGTCACACATGCACCTAAACCAAAATCATAACCAACCAGGATGCAACTAATTTATTGGGTAGGGTATATCTAATGCAAACCAAACCCTACATAGGTCACATGATATATATAAGATACATGTGTACTAACGGTACTCTTCGAATTAGAAAAATAAAAGTTGAGACTGTATAATTAAAAATTTAGATTTTTTTAACTCAAAGATCAAGCGAAGAATAAGTATCAAGCAAGAAAAATAAGTGGAATGGAGTCAACGTAAATCAACCTACTCAGAAATATAATAACCATGCATTTAAGGTAAAATAAACTATAAAATCAAAGGAGAAGGTTGTCGGCGTGCTTGCGTGGGTTGGCGGTAGAGGTCGCGAGAGGAGAAGACCTCCGGTGGAAGGGAGGTAGGGGAGAATCGCTGGCTTGGACTTGGTCGTTGAGGTGTCGCTTGCTCCAGCGAGGAGGAGGAGAGGAAGTCGTCGACTAGGTTTTGTGGCGAAATTGTCGGTGATGAGGTCGGCGGGGAAGAGAGGAATAAAGAGAGGAAAAGTAGATTTATAAAAATAGGTTTTATAAATTTATAAGTAAATTTGCAAAAAAACCCTCTAACTTTTCCCATATTTAACATTCTCCACCGCTAACAAAAATTTAATCTCCAAATTCACTACTAGACCATAACAGATACTGATAGGGATGAGCAATCAGGGAGGACATGTGACACATGAAAGCTACGTGACAGGGACCACCATACTAGTGTCCCATGGCCAGACCAGGAATCGGGCTCTCGAGACTATCTCGGGAGAATGGAAGAAGGCCCGCGAGGTCAGACCGGGAATCGGGCTCCCAAGACTATCTCGGGAGAACGGAAGAAGGCCCCCGAGGTCAGATCGGGAGATAAGGCTCCGAGACTGACTTGGGAGAGTAGAACCTAAAGATAAACGTAAGGATAAGAGAGCCAGACTTCAAGTATCCTCTCCTCTTTCCAGAATAGGAAAGTCATTGTGTAATTATTGTTTGCAACGCATGGTAATTAGGGTCTTAATAATCACGATGACCGTTACTAGAGGAAGACAGCTGGCAAGCAACTGATGACTAAGAAACGTGGAGGAGGAGGTGGGATACGTGGGAGGAATACATCAGGTATATAAGATGCCTCGACACCTAGGTAAAAGGGGGGTAAGCTTTTCAGAATTAGAGTACTTTGATTCCTCGCTTTTCTCCCTAAAAGAAGGAGTTCTAAATTGAGCGTCGAAGAGGGCTCCATCGGAACTTCTTCAGGTGTATCCCCTTTACGTTCGTGTTAATTTTGCAGGCGTAGACATCTTCTCCCCATCATCGTCACCTTGGGCTGCTCTTTGGTAATTCGTCATCCCCATCGTTAACTTCCGAAACAAGTTTGGCGCCATCTGTTGGAAATCATCTAAGCACCAGAAGGAACTCTGCGATGGCGGAACCAGAAGGACAACCCATCATTTTGACACGTGAGGAGTTAGACCGCTTAGTTGCCAACGCCGTCAGAGGAGCACTGGAGCAACATCAGATTGAACAAGTAGCCTCTCAACAAACGGCTCCGATGCAGGCCGAGATCCCAAGGATGTCGGCCTCACACAATCAGAATCGAAGATCTGTCTTGCTGCTAGGGAGGGCAGCAATGATAGCCCCAGGGACCAGGCGAGATTCCATAGGAGAAATGGAGAGGGCGCATTCTGCCACCTACAGCGTTCTACGACAGAAGGATAGACAGGGAAAGATCGAGGCCACTAAAGTTCACCTGAAATCTCCATTTACGCCTTTTTCTCCAAACATAGTAACGGATCGTATGCCTAAGTAGTTTCATGGTCCAGGAATTGTTGATTATGACGAGAAAATGGATCCGGAAGACCACATCTGCAAGTTCTAAAATGTGGCCCTATTACACCAATACACAGATGGGGTGAAGTGTCAAGTGTTCCTGAACACATTATCGGAGGCTGCCCAGAGATGGTTTCAGAGGCTGCCTCAAAATTCGATAAACTCCTTTTTGGAGTTTAAAACCGTCTTCCTACATCACTTGGCTAGCAGTCGGCGATACCATAAGATGACTTTAAACCTGTTCGCCTTGAAGCAGAAGAGCAAAGAGCAGCTGAAGGACTATATCAAACGGTTCAATCGGGTGGCGCAGGACGTGCCAACTGCCGGTTAGCAACAGGTAAATTCTCCTGAGAGGAGTAGGTGAGGACGCGTTCCCCGTCGAGGGAACAGTAGGCGTCGGTTCGACCTAGGGCTCCATTTTGGAGACCCAAAGTCAGAACCAAGATAGTTAAGGCTGTATAAACCTAATATTTTATTGCTTTGTGTTGTTTTGGACTAACCTTGGATGCAGGACCGAAGGAATATGTTTCTGCAGCTCAGAACGCCCCAAAGGAGAGGGGCAAGCAGCTGGGCAAGGCGCCCCCAGTGTCCCGGGCGCCCCCAAGGTTAAGGCTGTTAGGATCGATACGCCTTGCTAGAGGGGGTGAATAGCAAGTCTCGGCTTGTTCTTCCTACGTTGTTAGTATGCGCAGCGGAAATAATAGTAATAAACAATAAAAGCAAAAGAACAACGCTAACAAACCAGATTTAGTTGGTATCCACCCCGGTCGGGTGACTAATCCAACAATCCTTCGGCGGATCAAACCCCGGATAACCTCTGGCTATCACGTGTCGCTCCTTGTGGGTGGAGAAACCTCACCACAACACCAAAGAAAGCTCTGAACACGAAGACTACTAACTTGCCCTTAACCAAGACAAGTTTCGTCAAGAAACTCAGCCACCATGACGTCCTCTTTAAATAGGACTCGGGGCTGATTTCTCGCTACCAGTCGACTGCCCCCAGGGCAGTCGACTGGTGCCAGCCAGATTCGACCATTGCACCTCAACGTTCGAATTCTCAGCCAGCTCACCAGCCACCTACCAGTCGACTGCCCCCAGGGCAGTCGACTGGTCCCAGGCTGAGACCTTTCTGTGAGTTCCATCAGTCGACTGCCGCCAGGCCAGTCGACTGGTCTACTCACCCACCTAAGGTTACCCTTCCTGAGTACATTCCACTCCGCACTCAAACCCTAGGATTTCCCGAGTACAATCACACTGCACTCATACCCTCACGACTCGACTGACTCCTCCTCCGCAGTCTCGACTGTTGCCTTCGCGCCCTCTTCATCTTCGGCTCCCGTCCCTCGGATGCACACAAGTCTCCAGCTTGCCTCCATGCCATCCTTCACGCATGCCTCGAAGTCCGTGCCCATCAGCTCATCGTCCCTGCTGTCCAAAGTCCCTCGGATGCGTACGCAAGCCTCCAGCTTGCCTCCATGCCATCCTTCACCGTACCGAGGCCGTCCAGTCAAGTCCATATGTGTAACCTGTACAACCTGCACACTCAACATACACATATAAGAATACAAGGGAAAGCCTAACTTAAACCCTTTGCCCAAACATCAAAACCTATGGTCACTCCGGACCATCTTAGGGCCGATTGCTCCAACAATCTCCCCCTTTTTGATGTTTGGCAATCCGTTTAAGTTAGGAAAGCAAGATAGTAGTAAATAGCAAAAACAATGCTAAATAAATGCATATGCAATGCAAAAATGGATCCTATCCCAAGGCATCCTACACCTAACCCTCCAAGTTAGGAATTTTACCACCTAACCCTCCAAGTTAGGATTTTCTACCAAATCGGATTTTTTAAAGCTTCTTCCAAGCTCCCCCTTACACTGGACTTACAAAGGCTTATTAAGAACCTCTCCAAGGTTCCCCTTATGCCAAGAATGGAGCAACCATGCTCCCCCTTAATCTCAGCTCACCCTAAACCTAGGGTTTCTAGCAAAGGTAAGTTTAGTTTCCCAACTTAAACCCAAACTTCTCCCCCTTTGCCATACATCAAAAAGACCCCAATAATATCCCAATTATTGGTTCTTTTAATCCCCAATGATCCTAAACACAGTGTACTATACCCCCATACACATGTTTCTTATCACTTGGACCCAAGTCAGCTGCTGGATACCCACACCAGCCCTGACCAGTCGACTGCCCCCAGGGCAGTCGACTGATACTCTGATAATTAGTTTTCTGGCCGAATTTCAGAAACGCGCCAGAAATTCCACAAATCTCCAAAAACTCCCAAATTTCGTGGAGAACTTTGTGGTACCCATACCTACTTGGAAAAAATATATTTCACCATGTATCTATCCCCATTCCCAAGTTTGGTACAAAACTCAAAAGTTTTCTTATGAAAATTAAGGCAAATAGGAGACAACCTCCCCCTTAACCCATGCCTTCTCCCAATTTTCATTTTTCCCAGGTCAAGTTCTACCCAACTTAACCTCCTAGACACCACGTTGAGTCATACACAACCCAACACCCGAGTTCTTCCCCCTTTGACACTATCATAGACTTGCCCCAAGCAATCTTTCCTTAGGTGCCAAAAAGAACTCAACACAATCTTAAAAACTTCTAAAGTTTGCAAACACACTTGCTTGGATATACCCAATCCTAGAAAAATATGACATCATGAAAATATCAAGTGTGTTTGACTTTTGGTACACATCTAAATTCCTTAAAAGATTTGGCATTTTGAAATTAAGTCATTATTCCTTGTGTTTGCCTCTTCTAACCCTTTCAAATTGACACAAGGAATTGTTCTCAACTCTAAGGTTCATCCATAATTCCAAGTGTTTCTGAAAAACCCTTCAGAAATCACTTATTAACACTCTGCCCAGACCCTCAGTCGACTGCCCAAATGGCAGTCGACTGCCCAAATGGCAGTCAACTGCCAAAACTCACAGAGTTTCCGGGCTCTTATCAGTCGACTACCCCTAGGGCAGTCGACTGATACCTGATTTTCAGGTTTTCAGGCCGAAATTTAGAAATCTCCTAAAAATTCTACAAATCTCCAAAAATTCTGAAATTTTGTGGGGAGACTTGTGAAGCCAATATTTACATGGGAAAAATATGTTTCCAAGTAAATGTACTCCAAATCCCAAGATTGGCACGAAATCCTTCTTCTTCTAAAATGTATCAAATGAGCTTATCCTAAAAGTGCTAATTCTCACTTCTCTTCAATGCATCCACTTCTCCTTGATCACAATTCTTTTCTACCACTGAAATACATGGTATTCCACCATTAAACCTCAATTTTGTGAATTATGGCTCCTTTTTCACCTTTTCTCCCTAAATTTTCCTTTTGATGTGCCAAATTCTAGGATTAAGACTTACCCAAGTCTCCCAACCCTTTGTGGCACATTTCACCTAATTTTCTAAGGGAGAAACTTTTGAGATCCATTTACCATGGACCCCAAAGGCTCCTAGAGCTCCCCCTTGAGCTCTTAGCCTTAGCCACCTCCCTAGGTGACTCGATCCACAGTAGGCCACACCGTTGTGCCGTCAGTGACTCTTGGCCTACAAAATTGACATTTTTAACCTTGGACACCTTGTCCTTGGTTAGGACACCTTTTTTACCCTTGGATGGCATCCCCTTGCCATCCTTGGACCTTCTCTCCTTACTAAGATTGTATGCTTTCCCAGCATCCTTCTTTCCATTGCCCTTGGAGGTCTTAGATCGGTACCCCAATCCCGATCTATCATAGTTGGGTTTGATGCTACCCAACACCATGTCTAAGCCCTTAGACTCAACCGTGAATCTTTCTAGGGCTTTTTCTAATGTATCAAGCCTTACCCTCAAGGCTTGATTTTTCCTCTCTAGACCTTTAATTTTGGAGTCCATATGTCCACTTTGGACATCCCTAGAACTACCCATTTTCTTAGGCACATTCTTTCCTTTCTTGGGATTAGTGCCATGATCTTTAGATACAAAGGTCCTAGATTTACCATGATGCATGCTTTTCTTAGAATATTGATCTACCTTGTTATCCTTAGTCCTATCATTATATTTAAAACCAAAGTTATGCACCATTAGGCAGTTTTCATGAGATCTAGCATGCATAGATGAACAATTGGCATTATTTCTAACATTCATGGAGGTATTTAGATTTGAATGACAAATTGACCTAGGGTTAGGAATTACCTCCCTTACCCTTGTAGTCCCTCCGTGTTGTGATCTTTGCTTCCTTCTCTCTTCTTTCTCCCATCTTCTTAGATGCTCCATTTTCTTGAGCTTTCCACTCATTGGGCATCTTGTGTGGTAGTGTCCTAGCTCTCCACACGTGAAGCATCTAATTTTCTTCTTAGCTTGAGCCTCTTTATTCCTACAACCCATGTTAGATTTAACCGAAATTGAAATGGGTTTAGATTTTACCTCCCTTTTACCTTTTGGGCACTTGTCTTTGTAGTGCCCCTTTTCATTGCAACCAAAGCACATGATATGCTCTTTCAATTTGGCTTTGGTGGAGGTGGAGGCTAGGTTGACTTCTTCTTCAACCTTCGAAGAGGTGGATGCTTCCTCTTGTTCTTGCATTAGTGAAGATCTTTTCTCCCCCTCAATTCTTGAAGTGGTGACCTCCTCCTCTTCTCTAGATGAGGTGGATGACCTCTCACTTTCTTCTTCCACTTCACTTGATGAGATGGTCAATTCTCCTTCTTTTTCTTCTTCTTGAACCATTTGACTCATCCCTTTGGGCTCCTCTACTCTTTGAGTTGTTGTAGGGTTCTTGTGCACTTCTTCCAATTTATTCCACAACTCATATGCATTCTTATAACTCCCTACATTACTCAAAACATTGTTAGGAAAAAGATTTACTAAAATACTCATTACCTTTTCGTTTGCCTTGGAATAGGCTTGTTGCTCTTGAGTCCAATATCTAGGACGAAGCTTCTTGCCGTGCTTGTCCTTTGGAATTTCGAAGGGCTCATTTATCATTATCAAGCACTCCCATTCCATGCCCAACCATGTCTCCATTCTCAATTTCCAATATCCGAAATCTTCATTGTCGTAGGCCGGTGGTGTGTAGATCTCGTCCCCAAGTGGACCTTCACCTTCCATTTCCTCTAGCGTATGCTCCCTCGGCAGTTAGTCCGATCAAGAGCGGTCCTTCGCTCTGATACCAATTGTTAGGATCGATACGCCTTGCTAGAGGGGGGTGAATAGCAAGTCTCGGCTTGTTCTTCCTACGTTGTTAGTATGCGCAGCGGAAATAATAGTAATAAACAATAAAAGCAAAAGAACAACGCTAACAAACCAGATTTAGTTGGTATCCACTCCGGTCGGGTGACTAATCCAACAATCCTTCGGCGGATCAAACCCCGGATAACCTCCGGCTATCACGTGTCGCTCCTTGTGGGTGGAGAAACCTCACCACAACACCAAACAAAGCTCTGAACACGAAGACTACTAACTTACCCACAAGTTTCGTCAAGAAACTCAGCCACCACGACGTCCTCTTTAAATAGGACTCGGGGCTGATTTCTCGCTACCAGTCGACTGCCCCCAGGGCAGTCGACTGGTGCCAGCCAGATTCGACCGTTGTACCTCAACGTTCGAATTCTCAGCCAGCTCACCAGCCACCTACCAGTCGACTGCCCCCAGGGCAGTCGACTGGTCCCAGGCTGAGACCTTTCTGTGAGTTCCATCAGTCGACTGCCGCCAGGCCAGTCGACTAGTCTACTCACCCACCTAAGGTTACCCTTCCTGAGTACATTCCACTCCGCACTCAAACCCTAGGATTTCCCGAGTACAATCACACTGCACTCATACCCTCACGACTCGACTGACTCCTCCTCCGCAGCCTCGACTGTTGCCTTCGCGCTCTCTTCATCTTCGGCTCCCGTCCCTCGGATGCACACAAGTCTCCAGCTTGCCTCCATGCCATCCTTCACGCATGCCTCGAAGTCCGTGCCCATCAGCTCATCATCCCTGTTGTCCAAAGTCCCTCGGATGCGCACGCAAGCCTCCAGCTTGCCTCCATGCCATCCTTCACCGTACCGAGGCCGTCCAGTCAAGTCCATATGTGTAACCTGTACAACCTGCACACTCAACATACACATATAAGAATACAAGGGAAAGCCTAACTTAAACCCTTTGCCCAAACATCAAAACCTATGGTCACTCCGGACCATCTTAGGGCCGATTGCTCCAACAAAGGCGCGCCCCCAAGGTCAAGGCAAAACAAGTTAAGCAAGAAAACGCTTCGAAAACTTATGCTCCCGGGTGCCCCCATGCTCCCTGGCGCCCTCGTGCTCCCGGGCGCCCCGGATGCCTCGGGCGCCCTGGGTGGAAGCCAACGAAGCGATAGAAGATTATCCAGCCGAGAAGCCCGCTGAAAGAGTCAACCCGGGCGCCCCCTGCTTCCCGGGCGCCCCCGTCAAACCTCGAGCCCGATCCTTGAGGGATAAGGGCTGACCGAGAAGTTGCCGGATCGTGAGATGCGTGGAGGGCGCCCCCAACGTCCCGGGCGCCCCCAGACTCACTATATAAGGGGGTCGACCCCCAAGGCTTCTCATCACATAATTCCAACGCCACTACGCTCTTTGACTCAAGTGCTCTGCTCCAGAAACCTCCCAACTCGAGATTGAAGCGCCGACGACGACCCTCTGCTCAGAAGTACAATCTACAACGGGCGTCGGTAACGAAAGAGCTTAAGTTTCTGTTTACTGTACTACAACTGTAATCTTTCTGTAAACTTTTTGTGCACATATAGAATTGCCCCCAGTAAACGGTCAACGACCGTGGGCCTTGGAGTAGGAGCCGGCCACGACTCCGAACCAAGTAAAATCGCTTGAGTTCGCGTTTGTGTTTCTTTATTTTCCGCTGCTTATTCTCTTTTGCGAATCCGAAACGTTTTACGATATTCACCCCCCCTTTATCGTTATTCTCGATCCATCAAGTGATATCAGAGCGGGGAAGCTCAAATCTGGTGCAACCACCAATTTGTGAATTTTTTTTCGGATTTCTTTTTAAATTATTTTTGAATTTTCATCACTAATCGAGGTTGGTGCATCACCCCTCGATAAATATTTTTTTTCTTCCCGCACTACTAATCCAAGACCAAGTCTTGGGATATTTCTTTCTTTTTACTCTTATTTTCAGATAAATTCTTAAATGGCCATGCAAGAAGGCTTCAGTACTGCAAGACCGCCGCTCTTTAGTGGGGAGGACTTCTCCTACTGGAAGAGTAGAATGGAGGTCCACCTGAAAACTCAGGTGGACATGTGGATAATCATCCAGTCAGGACTGGAAATACCAAGGAATGCTGACAGAGTACAACAATCTTACACTGAATGGGACGCTGCACTCAAAAAGAAAATTGAAGCCGATGCCAAAGCGACCCAAACACTCCAATGCGGCCTAACCAAAGAGGAGCTGAACCAGATGGGTCCATTCAACAGCGCCAAAGAACTCTGGGGTAAGCTGATCGAACTACACGAAGGAACCTCAGACACCCGAATCAGCAAGAGGGACCTTCTGCTGAACAAGCTGTATACCATCAAGATGAACGACGGCGAATCAGCTGCTCAGCTCCACGCCAGAATTCAGGAGCTGATGAACGGTTTACACACCATCAGTCACAAGGTAGAAAACCGTGACCTAATAAGGTACGCCCTTAACGCTTTCCCAAGAAACACCTTGTGGGCATCTATGGTAGATGCGTACAAAGTTTCAAGGGATCTTTCAAAAATTAAGTTAGATGAACTATTTTCTGAATTAGAATTGCATGAGCAAACTAGCTGCAATCTGGCCGAGAAAGGCATTGCCTTTGTTGCAGGTAAAGCTGGAAAGATAACCAAGAAAAAGCCTCAACCTGCACCCGAGTCTGATTCAGATTCAGACTCAGAAGACAGCGAGGGAAATCGGCCTAAGTTGGTTCGGCTATCACGGGACTACTACAAAGAGCTAAAAAACCAGACCAACATAAGAAAAGCCAGCCGAAGAAAGGAAGAACAAGCTGAACCCTCAAATGAAAAGAACAAACCCAACGTGACCTGTTACGAGTGCAAGAAGAAGGGCCACTACAAGACTGAATGCCCCAACCTGAAGGAAACAAAGCAGACGAGAAAGAAGAAGGCACTTCAGGCAACGTGGGATGAGTCCTCCTCCTCCGAAGAAGAAGAGGTCCCACAGTCGAACCTGCTCGCACTAACCGCCTCAGAAGAAATCGAGACCGAGTCAGAGTCGGAGCCGTACGACGGCAAACTTACATTCTCAGAGGACGGCGAAATAACTGTAAGTGGTTTTTCAAGAAATCAGATAAATGAATTAATTTCCTATCTTTCTCGAGATTTGGCGAAAGCTAAACTCCGAGTCGAATCTCTCTGACAGGAAGTAAAACTCTTGAAAGAGGGAGCTGACTCTAGATCCTTAACTGAGAAGGTTCAAGAAGGAACCTCTACTCAAGTTGAAAAACTTGAGAAAGAGAACTCCTCCTTGAAAACTCAAGTCAAGGACCTTAGATCAGCCTTAGAACGGTTCACTTCTGGCTCCAAGGGTCTTGACATGATTCTTGGAAAACAGAAGTCGGTTCTAAATCGATCCGGACTAGGCTATAGAACCAAATCTAGACAAAGATCCTACTATGCTGTACTGAACCAGTCCAGACCTAAAGTTTAGGCATGGGTACCCAAACTGTGCTTGAGCAAACAAACTGGATCAAATCAGTATTGGATCCCCAAGGACAAGATTCACATCTTGCCGAACCATTATCGTGGCTTTAGTCCAGGGGGAGCCAAATTAAAAACAATATTTATAGTTAGATAAATTTTAATTCTTGTTTTCAAATTGCATGATTGCTTATTTATTTAATTTCTACAATTTACCATGCTTAGACTTAGGAATGGTTAGTTTAAGGACTGAACCAACTTAACTGAAATTTGAACAACATAGTATTGGGTGGCGGTGAGATGATAGTACGTTAGGGAAGCCTCTTCTAATAAGGTCAAGTATACTCTACTTGTCTCTTTAGATTGGTGAAACTAGCCGAAGCTACCGATCCAAGACTCAAACTAAGTTAGACCAGAATTTTTCAAAAGATAATTTTGAAAATGAAATTTCTTTAAAAGGCTTTGTCAAGGAAAGGGTTGATGATCCAATAAGGCTACGGCCAAAGAAGGCCTAGTGCCTCGCCAAGACCTGGAAGCCAATTTTTGAAATTCAAATTCAAATTATTCTTTGTCAAATTCGAATCTAACACAAATTTTCAATTAATTGTAGATTCAAACATTTTTTTAAATAAACTCAAAATCAACTGTTTTTAAAATTAATTTAACTTTTTCAAAATAAATCATGATTTTACAAAATAATTTTATCTACTAAAACCTGTCTCACAAAACCTATAAGGCTAACGTGATTGATAACCCTAGATTTGGATGAGACAGACTAGACTGTGAAAATCAATTTAGGCTATTCCTGATTCTAATTGGATCCAAATCAACAAAACTCTTTATGTGTAGGAACATAAAGATTTGGACCAATGGATGTTGGATAGCGGATGCTCCAGACACATGACTGGGGATAAATTGAAATTCACCAAACTCAAGTTCAAAAACCTAGGCTCAGTAGCATTTGGCAACAATGTTACACTCAAGGTGATTGGGTGAGGTAATATTGAACTTAAATCTGACTTTGTTATTAAGAAAGTTCTTTTGGTTGAAAATTTTAAATTTAACTTGCTTAGCATAAGTCAATTGTGTGATACTGGTTATGTAGTTATCTTTACCAATTCTAACTGCCTAATTAGAAACTTGCAAGACTCAGAAATCATGCTTAAGGGCACTAGGAAAAATAATGTTTACACTATAAACCTACCTCTAGTACCTAAGTGCATGTTAACTCAGTTAGAACAATCAAACCTTTGGCATAGGAGATTAGGTCACACAAATTTGAGAATAATTTCGAAAATCACCCAACTTGGCCTAATTAAAGGTATCCCTAAAATTAAAAATCATGAAAACTTAATATGTGAATCATGTAATCAAGGTAAACAAACCAGGTCTAATCACAAACTAATTCAATCTGATCTAACTCAAACCACACTTGAGCTCCTACACCTTGACCTATTTGATTCACATGGAGCCAAGTCACTAAGCGGAAACCGGTACTGCTTAGTAATAGTTGATGATTACTCTAGGTTTACCTGGGTTAGGTTTCTAAAGACCAAAGATGAAACCCTAAACCTATTAAATGACTTTTGTAAGTTAATTGAAAATCAAAACGATACAAAAATCAAAAGACTTAGGAGTGACCACGGGGGAGAATTTGAAAATCAACGATTCGAGGAATTTTGTAAGGTAAATGGGTATATACATGAATTTTCGTGTCCTAGAACCCCCCAGCAAAATGGCATAGTCGAAAGGAAAAATAGAGCCCTACAGGAAGCCGCTAGGGATATGCTCAATGAATTCAACTTAGCTAACCAATATTGGGCAGAAGCAATTAGTACGGCTTGCTACATCCAAAATAGGGTACTAATTAACAAACGACACAATAAAACACCCTATGAATTATACTACCATAGACTTCCAAACCTACACTACCTAAGGGTCTTTGGGTGCAAAGTCCATATCCTAAACACCAAGGACTATCTAGGTAAATTCCAGTCTAAGTCAACCCCAGGCATCTTCCTAGGATATTCAACCACAAGTAGAGCTTATAGGGTTTACAACAAACAAACTAAGAAAATTGAAGAAACAACAAATTTAATATTTGATGAAGAAATCAACTCAAAATCTGATAATCCAGATCTAACTTCATCAAAAACTGATCAAGAAGATAATGAACAAATAGTTGAACCCTTAAATGAACTAACTATTGAACCAACTTCTAAGTCAATTGAACCAAATGTTGAACCAAATGTTGAACCAAACATTGAACCAAACATTGAACCAAATATTTAACCAAATCGACCAGCCGGACCTGAGGCTGAACCAAGTTCTAGAAAAACCAAGAAACCCAGACTTAGTCACCCTACTGATCAAATTGTGGGTGATCCAACTTTAGGAGTCAGAATTAGGTATTCCTATAGAAATCTTAGTCAAATAGCAATGATTTCAAAAATTGAACCTAAGACTATAGAGGAAGCCCTACCTGATCCTAATTGGATTATAACTATGCAAGAAGAATTAGCCCAATTTGAAAGGAACCAAGTCTGGGAACTAGTACCTAAACCTGAGGACAAATCCGTCATTGACACTAAGTGGGTTTTTAGGAATAAGTTAAATGATCAAGGAGAGATAGTCAGAAATAAAGCCCGCTTAGTAGCGAAAGGATTCAGTCAGGTATAAGGGTTAGATTATGACGAAACATATGCCCCACTAGCTAGACTTGAGTCCATTAGGATGTTATTAGCGTTTGCATCACATAAAGGATTTAAACTGTACCAAATGGATGTAAAGTCAGCCTTTCTAAATGGATTCATTAAGGAAGAAGTCTATGTAGGACAACCCCCTGGTTTTGAGGACTTAGAAAGACCTGACCATGTTTACAAACTCACTAAAGTACTTTATGGACTAAAACAAGCACCTAGGGCCTGGTATGAACGCTTATCAACTTATCTAATTTCTAAAGAATTTAAACAAGGACAAATTGACTCAACCCTATTTATTAAAACCTTAGGAAAAAAATCTTTATTGCCCAAATCTACGTCGATGATATAATCTTTGGGTCCACCAACTCTAATTTTTTAAAAGAATTCGTAAAAATAATGGAAAATGAGTTTGAAATGAGCTTAGTTGGTGAGCTCAACTTTTTCCTAGGGTTACAAATTAAACAAACTAGGGATGGAAACTATGTCCATCAATCCAAATATGCTAAAGAATTAATAAAGAAATTTAAAATGGATAACTCTAAAAGCATAAGTACCCCCATGGCCACAAATGTAAAAATAGATAGTGACCCTGATGGTAAACCAGTAGACCTTAAACTCTATAGAAGTATGATTGGGAGTCTACTGTACCTCACAGCCAGCAAACATGATATTCTTTTTGCTGTAGGAATGTGTGCTAGATACCAAACCTATGCTAAGGAAACGCACTTAACAGCCCTAAAAAGAATACTAAGATGTGTTAAGGGCACTCTAAATGTAGGGATTGTTGATGCAGTCTGACCCTGATTGTTGTTTTGGTGTTGACACCGATTTTAGTTTAGGTTGATGACTATGATTATGATTAAGTCCTGATCGGGGATCAGGCATGGTATGGAAAATCCTAACCTGGAGGGTTAGGTGTGGAAAATCCTAGCTTGGAGGGCTAGGTGTTGAAAAGTCCTAATTCGGAAGGGTTGGGTGAAAATTCCTAGCTTGGAGGGCTAGGTGAAAAGTCCTAACTTGGAGGGTTAGGTGAAAAGTCCAACTTGGAGGGTTAGGTGAAAAAGTCCTGGCTTGGAGGGTCAGGTCCTAGCTTGGAGGGCTAGGTTTGGAAAAGTCCTAATTCGGAAGAGTTGGGTGAAAAGTCCTAGCTTGGAGGGCTAGGTGAAAAGTCCTAACTTGGAGGGTTAGGTGAAAATTCCCAACTTGGAGGGTTAGGTGAAGAAGTCCTAGCTTGGAGGGCTAGGTTGGATGAAATCCTAGCTTGGAGGGCTAGGTTTGAGTCCCTGGATCGGTCTGGTGACCGATCAGGGAAGTTGGCACGCTGCTCCTTCGTGGATCGGTCTGGTGACCGATCCAGCGATGACTGATCGGTCTGGTGACCGATCAGGGAGCGCACAGTGAGGTTGGGAACCTACTGTGTGGCTCCTGATCGGTCTGGTGACCGATCAGGGAGCAGGTCGTTGCCTCGCTGCTTGGCTCCTGATCGGTCCGGTGACCGATCAGGGAGCAGGCAGTTCACTCACTGCCTTGCTCTTGATCGGTTTGGTGACCGATCAGGGAGCAATCAGTGAGTTGAGTTCCCCCGCTGATCAGGTCCTGAATGGTTTGGTGACCGATCAAAGACTTAGGATTTGATTTCCGCGGTTACTGTTCACTCAGACATGGACC
Organism: Boesenbergia rotunda; assembly: GCA_024364735.1. Classification (NCBI taxonomy): domain Eukaryota; kingdom Viridiplantae; phylum Streptophyta; class Magnoliopsida; order Zingiberales; family Zingiberaceae; genus Boesenbergia; species Boesenbergia rotunda. The sequence continues at coordinate 5,302 of JAGFNQ010006620.1, read as the reverse complement.
GATCAGGCTTAAGCCTGATCGGACAGTGTCTGTCCTAATCGGTCTAGTGACCGATCAGGCTTCACTCTGATTGGTCTGGTGACCGATCAGGCTTGTGTCCCCGCGAGAGCTGGGAGTCCCAGCTAAGCGGTGGATCGGTCTGGTGGCCGACCCACGAGCCCTGGATCGGTCCAGTGACCGATCACTTTAATTCAAATTACACTGTCAGACGCTCTGATCGCGTCTGACCATATCCGATTCTCTGCATTTGATCTCTGATACTTGATTTACTGAGTGATATGCTGTTCTAATGCTCTGATTAAGCTGCAGGTGACAGGGAAGGATTCAAACACTCAAGGAGAGTCAATGGAAGCCTTTCCTTGGAGCAGGTTTGTCCGTTTTCCATCTCAGGTTGCAACGGGCACTGGCGCTGGCTGGAGCTGCTGACTGGGGCTGGTCTGAGGGAAGCTCAGGGAGTCCAGAAGAGCTCAGTGGTGGCTGGTGGTTGCAGGTGAGCAGCTGGAGGCTGCAGTGAGATGTTGTCACCTGGCGCTCAGTGGAGAAACAAAAGGGCGTAGTGGAGTGTTCGGTAGAACAACTTTCTGGCTTGAGTTCTTGCTGCGCAAGTGTTTTCTCCACACCTTGCTTGTGCATTCTGAAGTTCCATCATCTTGAGCAAGCTACTGCAATCTTGAAGCAACCATCCCTTGCTTGAGCACTTGGAGGAAGGAACAAGAGGCTTTGAGTCCAACGGCGAGAAGACACGAAGAAAGGGTTCTTGCGTGAGATCGTCGCTGGGTGGAGCTCGGAAGAAGCTTGCTGTGTTCTTGTCTGTGCTAAGTGCTAAGTAAGATCTTTCTTGTGTTTCATTGTGCTTAAAACTATATCTTTGATTGAAACGCTGTGGAGAGGTTACTCCACCGAGAAGGAGGTTGCTTTCTATCCGGTGTTCACCGGGGCTTGATCTGCCGACGATCAAGGGATCGCCCACCTTAAGGGCACGCCAAGGAGTAGGGGCAAGTTATCCCCGAACCTTGTAAACCCTCTTGTTAGCGTCTTGCATTTGCGCTTAGCTTAGGGTTTTGGTTTTCTGCATACTCTGTTTCTATTCTTTCCGCTGTGCTACTAAACGTTTAAGTGCAGAATTTTGATAAGTGCTAAAGTTCAAGTGATTGGCTATATTCACCCCCCCTCTCTAGCCATCCGAGTTCCAACAAGTGGTATCAGAGCTTGGGGCTCTGTTTTTGCGGATTAACAACCGAGAGCTATCATCCATGGCGTTGAGAGAAGGCTTTAGCACCACCCGACCTCCTTTCTTTGATGGCGCTGACTTTCAATATTGGAGATCAATGATGGAGTATTATCTCAAGATGGACATCAATACTTGGTTCGCGGTGAAGGAGGGTTTTACCCCTCCGAAGGATGATGAAGGCAAAGAACTTGAATCGTGGCGGTGGACGGCTGAACAAACTCGAAAGAGTGAAGCCGACGCGAAGGCGGTAGTCACCCTACAATGCGGCATGAACAAAGACCAACTCATCAAGGTTGGTCCATTCACAAGTGCAAAAGACTTGTGGAACAAGCTCATCGAACTCCACGAGGGCACCCGAGATTCAAGGATCGCCAAGAGGGACTTGTTCCTCAATCAACTTCAAAATCTCTCCATGAAGGAGAATGAAACCGTAAGTGAGTTACATAGCCGGTTCAAGGAAGTCCTCAATGGGCTTCATTCTATTGATGAAAAGGTCGAGAATCGTGACCTTGTGAGGTATGTATTGAAAGCATTTCCAAGGAATGCTTTGTGGTCATCCATGGTGGATGCCTACAAAGTCTCCAAGGATTTATCAATTGTGAAGTTAGATGATTTGTTTTGTGAAATGGAATTGCATGAAATGGCTAACAAAGGCCCCAAGGAGAAGGGGATTGCCTTAGTTGCAGGGGAACGATCCAATAAGAAGAAGAAGGAGAAGAAGAAGGAGAAGGAGTCTCTCATCTCATCCTCTCCGATCCGAATCCGATTCCGAGGAAGATGGCAGCGGGTCTTCTTCCTCCGAGATGACTAATTTTGTGAGAAGAATGATGAGAAGGGGTCGACGCTTCAAGGGTAAAGGTAACCCTAGTGAAGTTAAAGTTGATAAGTCTAATGCTCTTGCTATGAGTGTGGTAGGAAAGGGCACTTCAAGATGAATGCCCAAAGCTAAAGAAAAAGGAGGAGAAATCCAAAAAGAAAGAAGAGAAAGCAAGGAAGAAGAAGGCCTTGAAGGCCACTTGGGATGAATCCTCCTCAAGTTCATCCGATGAAGAAAAGGAGGAGAAGAGTACACGGCATGTGGCACTCATGGCTTGGGAGATCAAGAAGCAGTGATGAATCTCCAACTCCTCAAACGCGGCTTCATCATCTTCGGATGATGAAGAGGTAACTTCTCCCGAACTTGAGAAATGTTATAGAGCTATTGCATGTTTAACCAATATGTTGAAGAAGTCAAAAAGTAAGGTTAAGTCATTGCAATTAGAAATTGAACAATTGAAGTCATCTAGGGATGATAACATAGATGATTTGCATGTTGAAATGTTAGAAGATGAAATTAAAGTATTGAAAATTGAGATTGAACATTTGAAATCCTCTAGGGTTGAGGATGTTGATGACTTACATGATGAATTGCTAGAGGTAGAAAACAAATCATTAAAGAGTGAAGTTGAGAGACTCAAGAATATTCTTGAGAAGTTCTCAACAAGCTCAAAGACCCTAGACATGATCTTGAATGCCCAAAGGGCAGTCTACAATAGGGCCGGTATTGGTTATCAACCCAAGGAACCTTCATTCGTGTCTCTTATGTCTAGGACTGATATAAGACAATCTAAGACACCCAAGGTTCAAAAGAAAGTTGTCAAGGCATGGGTGCCTAAGACTTGTTTAGTAGGTGCTTTAGGTCCCAAGGTTTGGGTACCTAAAACTTCTATTTTTCGAATTGTGTAGGTTATGATTGAGGGGGAGCATCTATCAACTTGGTTCGTTGATAGTGGGTGCTCCAAACACATGACCGGGGATAGATCATTGTTTACTACCCTTCAAAAGAAAAGTAGAGGTAATGTTTCATTTGGTAACAATGGTAGTCTTAAGGTCATAGGAATAGGAGACATTCAAATATCCGAATGTCTTAGAATCTCAAATGTCCTTCTAGTCAAGGGGATGACATTTAATCTCCTAAGTGTCAGTCAATTGTGTGACATGGGTTACACAATTGATTTTCAACCAAGTCAATGTCTAGTTAGACAACATGACACCTTGGACACGGTACTAGTAGGAACAAGAGTAGACAATATTTATCAAGTTTCATTTAAAAGTGCTACTAATGCTTTTGCTAAGTGTCTCATGTCAAAAGAAGAAGAGTCCACCCTTTGGCACCGGAGGCTAGCACATGTTAACATGAAGAACATCCGGAAGTTGGCCATCAAGGGATTAGTTTGTGGCTTACCAAGCATCAAGTATGAAAAAGAAAAGATTTGTGATGCATGTCAAATGGGTAAGCAAACAAAATCTGCACATAAAGGTAAAAGCGTTGTAAGTACATCTACCGCTTTAGATTTACTTCACATGGATCTATTTGATTGTAGCACTATCATATCATTGAATGGAAGTAGATATTGCTTTATTATCATTGATGATTTTACTAGATATACATGGACTTATTTTCTAAAATATAAGGACCAAACCTTAGATGTTTTCATTTCTTTTGTAGAAGAGTTGAAAACGAAAAATCATCAACAATTAAGACAATAAGAAGTGATCATGGAGGTGAATTTCAAAATCAACGATTCTTAAAATTTTGTCAAGATAGAGGGTATAGACATGAGTTCTCTACTCCTAGAACACCACAACAAAATGGTGTTGTAGAGAGGAAGAACCGTGTTTTATAAGAGGCTGCACGAAGCATGCTTAATGAGGACTCACTACCGAGTTACTTATGGGCCGAAGCTGTAAATACAGCTTGCTATGTACAAAACCGAGTCCTCATCCATAGGTTCTTAGGAAAGACTTCCCATGAACTTTGGTTTGGAAAACCACCTATGGTTAAACACCTTAGGGTGTTTGGTTGTAAGGTGTTCATCCTAAACACTAAGGATCACCTTGGAAAGTTCACGGCAAAGGCTGATGAAGGGATACTAGTCGGGTATTCCCTAGTTAGCAAAGCCTACCGAGTCTACAATAAGAAATCTAGAGTGGTTGAAGAGTCTTCTGATGTTGTCTTTGAAGAAATTCCAAAAGTCAATGGTCAACCAGAAGATGAAGTCCAATTCGAATTTAGGAGACTAAGTTTGAATGAGAGTCCAAATGTTGTTGATGATGACGAATCCGATGACAATGAGCCTAGACAATCCATAGATCAGCCGGATCCTGAGGCTGAGCTTGTGTCTAGTGAACCCATTCAAGAAGCATCACCAACACCTAGGCAAACTAGATTAGCCTCTAGTCATCCCCAAGACCAAATTGTTGGAGACATTCATCATGGGGTTAGAACTAGATCATTCTTTAGGAATGAGGCTAATGAAGTTGCCTTAATTTTCAAAATTGAACCTAGAAAAATTGATGAAGCATTAAATGATTCCGATTGGATCATTGCAATGCAAGATGAACTAGGTCAATTCGAAAGGAGTCAAGTTTGGGACTTAGTCCCTAGACCTAAGAAGACCACCATCATTGGAACCAAATGGGTCTTCAAAAACAATTGAACCATAAGGGAGAAATCATTAGAAACAAGCACGCTTAGTAGCCAAGGGCTATAGTCAAGTTGAAGGCCTTGATTATGATGAGACCTATGCTCCCGTGGCACGATTAGAATCCATTCGATTGATGCTTGCATTTGCAGCACATCGTGGCTTCAAGCTATACCAAATGGATGTCAAATCGCCTTTCTAAATGGTCTAATAAGAGAAGAGGTCTATGTCGAACAACCTCCGGGTTTGAGAGTTCGATTTCCAAACCACGTGTTCAAGCTCAAAAGGCACTTATGGTCTTAAACAAGCACCCCGGAGCTTGGTATGAGCGGTTGTCGACATTCCTAATTGAGAAGGGCTTCGTTAGAGGCCAAATAGACCCTACACTATTTCTACGTAGAGATGGTGACAATATTTTTGTGGCCCAAGTATATGTCGATGACATAATTTGTGGCTCAAATAACAGGGCTATTTAAATGAATTCATTGGACACATGGAAAGTGAATTTGAAATGAGTTTGTGGAGAGTTGACTTTCTTCCTTGGACTTGAAATCAAGCAAACCCGAGATGGGATCCATGTGTACAATCAAAGTATACTCAAGAAATG
>JAGFNQ010006618.1:157868-243433 GCA_024364735.1 Boesenbergia rotunda | reverse complement strand
ATAAGGATATGGAAGAAGTCCAACCCCTTGCCCAAAGAATCCAAGACCTACATTTTGAGGGCAATGATCTAGGGGGAGTAAGAAACACCCTAGAGGACGAGGAAGAAGTAGTCAATAAACCCACAACCTCTAGACCCTTGAAACATCACCAAGATCACCCTATTGACCAAATAGTGGGTGATGTAACTCAAGGAGTAAGAACTAGGTCCTATTTTAGGGACCAAACTAGTCAAATAGCCTTAATCTCTCAATTAGAATCCAAGTCTATTGATGAAGTATTGGGAGATGTAGATTGGGTCTTAGCCATGCAAGAAGAGCTAAATCAATTTGAGAGAAGTGAGGTTTGGGAGTTGGTTACTAGACCCAATGATTGCACCATTGTAATCACAAGGTGGGTCTTTAGGAACAAGCTAGATGACCAAGGCAAAATCACTAGGAACAATGCTAGATTGGTAGCTAGGGGGTTCAACCAAGTTGAGGGATTAGACTATGATGAGACTTATGCCCCCGTAGCTAGATTAGAATCTATTAGAATTCTACTAGCCTATGCCGCTCACATGGGTTTCACACTTCACCAAATGGATATGAAGTCGGCATTCCTTAATGGGATCATTAAGGAAGAGGTCTATATAGAACAACCCCCCGATTTTGAGGACCCTAATTATCCAAGACACGTTTACAAATTGAGAAAATCCTTATATGGATTGAAACAAGCTCCCCGAGCTTGGTATGAAAGGTTTTCTTCATTTCTAGTGTCTAAGGGGTTTAGGAGAGGAACAATTGACCCTACTTTGTTCCTAAAATCTAAGGATAAGGACATATTTGTTGCCCAAGTGTATGTAGATGATATCATTTTTGGGTCAACAAACAATGACTTTCTACAAGAATTCATCAAATGTATAGAAGATGAATTTGAGATGAGTCTTGTAGGAGAGCTAACCTTTTTTTAGGACTTCAAGTCAAGCAAACTAATGAAGGAACACATGTTTTTCAAACTAAATATGCTAAGAAAATGTTAAAGAAATTTGGCTTAGAAAATGCTAAGGTAGCATCTACCCCCATAGGAACCAATGTGAAAATGGATAGTGACCTTAAAGGGAAAATGGTAGACTCTAAGCAATATAGGAGCATGATTGGTAGCCTACTATATTTAACCGCTAGTAGACCCGATATACTTTTTGCGGTAGGTATGTGTGCAAGGTACCAATCTTGTGCGAAAGAGTCCCATTTAGTTATAGTCAAGAGGATCCTAAGGTATGTCAAAGGTACCCTCAATGTCAGACTTTGATATCCTAGAACCCCTAGTGTTGATCTTATTGGATACACTGACACGGACTATGCGGGTTGTAAGCTAGATAGGAAAAGTACTAGTGGAGGGTGTCAATTCCTTGGGTCTTCCTTAGTTAGTTGGAGTAGTAGGAAACAACCATGCATTGCCCTATCAACAACGGAGGCGAAATATGTGACAATGGGAGGGTGTGTTTCCCAACTCCTTTGGATCATGCACACCTTAGAAGATTATGAGTTACATTATACCAAGGTCAAAGTCTTATGTGATAATGTAAGTACAATCAATTTGACCAAAAATCCGGTTCACCACTCTAGAACAAAACACATTGAAGTGAAACATCATTTCATTAGAGACTATGTGGCAAGGGGAGACATAGAACTACACTATGTTGAATCAAAGTCGAACCTAGCCGACATCTTTACCAAGCCTCTTTCCGAATCGGAGTTTACATCCTTAAGAAGAGGCCTTGGAATGTGTTTTGTAGAAGTGTAGGATGAACTTTAGGATATTAGATTTGAAAAAGGGTGCTTGATCCATTAGGGTGATACATTTGGTTCACTTGTGCTTGTGGCATATTGTTGAATCATTAAAAGTATCAAAATATGAAAACTAGACCAACTATGGGGAAGACAAGTGTTTAATCAATGGATACTTTGCCCAAAGATCATAGTTAGACATTTTAAACCTTTAAAAACCTTCTTATGCTTTATATGTTTTGCAATGCTTTTAAAAGTTATATGATTACAAAATTAGATTATAAGTTTGATACAAAACATAGTGATTTTCAAGGATTTTGGATTTTCATCAAACGTCATGCATGTTTGAAATTTTATATGGACTAATATTTTTTCTTGATAGAGTATATCATTTCAAACATGTCTGCAAGTTTTTAGAATTTTTGGAATTTTTTAGATTTTTCTGGAGGTTTCTGAATTTCGGCACAGAACCTGGAATTTGTCACTGATAGAGTATCAGTCAACTGCCCCATGGGAAGTCGACTGGCACGCCTAATTTCAGATTCTGAAACTTTTTTTTTCAGAAATCCAACTTTCTCTCATTTGATGTCATAGGGTTGGGTTGCTTGAGGCAATCATTTTGATGGTGTCAAAGGGGGAGAATGGGTGGTTTAAGTTAGAATTTTAACTTGGTGGGTGGTTTAAGTTAGAATTTTAACTTGGAATGGATGGTTTAAGGTATTTTGTCTAACTTAGACCTTGGATGATTAAAAATGAGAGAAGACATGGATTAAGGGGGAGGTTACCTCTTAGGTTTTGGTATGTCTTACATTTTTAATGTTGTTTAGTGTTAAGTGGAAACTTAACTTGGATTATGATTAGAATTGAAAATGGGAGAAGACATGGATTAAGGGGGAGGTTACCTCTTAGGTGTGCTATGTCTTATGTTTTTTCAATTGCTATCTATTGTTACTGTTATTGTTGGTTGTTATTTATCTCTAAACTTAAACATATTGTCACACATCAAAAAGAGGGAGATTGTTGAGGCAATCGGCCCTAAAATGATTGGAAGATCATGGTTTTGATGTGTGTGTGTGTGAATATGTTTAAGGTTAGAGTGTTATGTTGTATTTGATGTGTGTGATTGAGTTTGCAGGACTTGGAGAATCACACATGGTGAACATATCCGAGGGACGAGAGCCGAGGGAGGAGGACTCCAAGGGCAAGCCGGGAAGTGGACTTCAAGGGCACACGTGAAGGGTGGCATAGAGGCAAGCCAAGGGAGGCTTGTGTGCGCATCCGAGGGACGAGAGTCAGAGGAAGATGACTTCAAGGGGCGAGCCAAGGAGTGAACCTGAAGGCACACGTGAAGGTGTATGTGAAGATTGGCTGAGAGTGAGTGGGCAGTCGACTGGCCAGAGGGCAGTCGACTGCCAAAACTCACAGAAGGTTTTCAGCCTTCTACCAATCTCTGGCCAGTCGACTGCCAAAACTCACAGAAGGTTTTCAGCCTTCTACCAATCGACTGGCCCAGAGGCAGTCGACTGGTATACCCCGAAAACTAGCCGTTGGCTAGCAATTAATGCTAGGCCAGTCGACTGCCCCAGGGGTAGTCGACTGGTGAGGGACTGGACAGACTGCGAGTTTGTCCTGTTCTCCTATAAAAGGAGGACCTTTTTGCACGTGAGCGGTACGGTTCCGTACTATAACGAAGTGCTGCTCGTGTGAAAAGCTTTCTCAACTTCCTCTCTCTCCATTCGCTACATTCTGTAAAGAGGAAGACAACACCACTGTAAAGGTTTCTCCACCTGAAGGAGATTTTTCATAGTGGAAGTGGTGTACGTGCGTGGATCCTTGGATTAGTCACCCATCTGGGTGGATACCAAGTAAATTTTGTTGTTAGCATTGTCTTTATTGTCTTTTGCATATTATTGTTTCCGCTGTGCTAACAACCTTTTAGATATTCAACGAAAAAGTGTTATTCACCCCCCCTCTAGCACGCCAGTCGATCTATCATAACACACTCGAGAAGTTAGCCTATGTATTAGTGTTGATGGCCCGACGCTTGCGCCCTTACTTCCTGGCTCATCCCATCCGAGTGCTGACTAATAGCACACTCGGGAAAGTGTTAGTTAATCCAGAAGCCTCAGGTCGGATGATTAAATGGACTACAGAGCTGAGTGAGTATGATATCCAATATTTGCCCAGGTCGGCTATCAAGGCTCAAGCGTTAGCCGATTTTCTCAGTGAGCTTCACACAGAGGGAGAAGAGGAAACATGGAAGATATATGTGGATGGCTCGACCACCCGGGCCGGAAGTGGCATTGGGATCTTGCTAATTTCTCCTAAGGGAGATGAACTTCAACTGGCTGTGCGATTGGAGTATCGGGCTACCAACAATCAAGCAGAGTACGAAGCTCTCCTGGCCGGGTTGCAAGCTGCCAAACATGTAGGAGCCACCAGGGTCATGTTGCACTCAGACTCCCAACTAGTGGCTCGGCAATTAATGGGGCAGTTTGAAGTGAACGACGAAAAGTTACAAACTTATGTAGATGCTTACAAGCAGTTGAAGAATGAATTCCAAGAAGTTCAGATACTACAGATCTCCCGAGGAGATAATCTTAAAGCGGACGAGTTGGCTAAGCTAGCCAGTGTTGTCACTCCATGGGTCTTCACTTTGCCTTCACCCCAGATCTTGCTTGTGGCTCAGGTTGAGAGAGAAATAGAGATGGAGGTAGAAGGAGACTGGAGGGCCCCACTGATAGCCTATTTACAAGAGGGAACTCTCCCCGCTCACCCCGAGCAAGCTCGACTATTGAAGAAGAGGGCAGCTCGATTCACTCTGGTGGGAGACACTTTGTACAAGTGCGCTTTCTCTCGGCCACTGCTCAGATGTTTAAGGGAAGACGAGGCAGACTATGTATTAAGAGAAGTACACTTGGGATCCTGTGGAAACCACTCAGGGGTAGCTCAATGGCGAGGAAGGTCTTGCTGGCAGGGTATTTTTGGCCAACACTTCAGAAGGACGCTAATCAACTGGTCATTTCTTGCCTCTCCTGTCAGAAACATCAGAGCTTGTCTCACCGGCCAGTCGAAGCTTTGAGGGCGTCCATTGTATCGTGCCCTTTCGATCAGTGGGGTATGGATATAGTGGGGCCTTTCCCCTTAGCTGTCGCTCAAAAAAGATTCTTACTGGTCGCTGTGGATTATTTTTCAAAGTGGATCGAGGCGGAGGCGCTGGCTCGGATCACCGAACAAGCCGTCATTAAATTTCTTTGGCAAAATATCCTGTGTCGGTATGGGATGCTACACAAGCTGGTCTCAGACAACAGTCGACAGTTCTAGGGTCGGAAGATACGAGAATGGTGTGAAGCCTATGGAATCATGCAAGCATTCACTTCAGTGGCTTATCCCCAGAGCAACGACCAAGCAGAAGTAGCCAACAGAGAGATCTTAAAGGGGCTCAGGACTAAGTTGGACCATGTGGGCGGTACCTGGGTAGATGAATTGCCTAGCGTTCTCTGGGCTCTCCGAACCACCCCCAAAGAAGGTTCAGGTTGTACTCCGTTCCAGTTAGTATATGGTAGCGAGGTCGTGGTTCCAATGGAGGTGGGATGTGAGTCGGATAGGAGGCGCTTATATTGGGAAGACAATACAGAGAAGAGGCACCTGAAACTGGATCTGATCGAAGAGATTCGGGAGAGGGCGGTGGTTCGCATGACTGCTTACAGACAAAGAATGCAGCGCAGATATAACCAAAGGGTTATACCTAGGAGTTTTCAAGTAGGCGATCGGGTATGGAAGAGAGTCAAGCCGGTAGGGGAGGTAGGCAAGCTGGAACCACAATGGGGAGGATCCTTCCTGGTGATCGAGAAGTTGGGGTCGGGAGCCTATTATTTGCAAGATGCCCAAGGAAAGAAGCTGGGAAGGCCTTGGAGTGCAACACACTTAAAATTGTATCGTGAGGAAAGTGGAGTTGAGTGACCCTTGTAATTGTATCACGTGAATATGATAGTGAAACTCAAGGCATCTAGAAGGCAGCTCTTGCAGGTTATAAGTGGGCATGCTCCCACGCACCCACCGGACTCGGCGCCAATCGAGCGTGGCGCTTGATAATTAGCAATTTGATGGATAAATTTTGTGCAATTAGTGAGGAAATTTGGGGCTCTGAGGTGTATTTGTTTATGAAATGATGCATAATTATTAATAGGATGCATTTTAATTGGTTAATTAATTTTTCTACATTTTTACACTCATATTTCATTCTATTTGATTTTTGAAAAGCTTGTGCATCATCGGATCAAAAGGGCACATCTAGAGCCAAGATGGATCCATAAAGAATGACATCAGACTCCAAATTCATTCTGTAGGTGCCCTGATCGGTCTCCAATCCGATCAGGGAAAGTCTGATCGGTCCCGTGACCGATCAGAAGAGGCTGGCATAGAAGAACTCCAAACTTCAGCTACTGATCAGATCCTGATCGGTCCTCAGACCGATCAGGGAGGTGCCTAATTGGTCCTTAGTCTGATCGGGGGTCATCCAGTCCGATCAGTGTTCATCCAGTCCGATCAGTAGCTATCCAGAGGGATCGGGAAGAGCTCGTGCATCACAACCCTCCACTTGGATCTAGCACTAAAATTGATGGAGCTTTCTTGCAAGTAATCTCGGCCACTCATCAAAGGAAATCAAGGGTGTAAAGGAGAGGTAGAAAAGGAAGCTAGGGCAGCCAAAGGAGGGGATCGGACGCACACACGCAGCAACGGAGAAGGAGGGAAGCTCTTCGGTCAAGCGGCCATGGGAGAGGGGTTTCTTCTCTGATCAGCAGCTTGGAGAGGCCTTCTTCTTCGACTCCACAGCCCATTTCCTCTTCTACTCCGGCTGGGAAGCGATCGGCTGCATCGGAGCAGAGTTTCTTCCACCGGACAACCAATTTCAGCTTTCTTTTACTTGTTTCTTCGTGCTTACTTGCTGTAGAACAAAATCTGCAATTCCCTTTCAATTGCTTTCGAATTTCTGCTATTTTCTAGTTTAGAACTGTAATTCCCAGCTTAGTTTCCTATTTCCATCTCAGTATCAAAGTTTCCAGCTTAGTTTCCTAGTTTTACAGCTCGCCTTTGTAGAAATTTTTCCATGTTTCAACCTTTTACTACTTGAATGTAAGATGCTTGTTGAATTGCTCAAATCACGAATGTGCTTGAGGATGAAATCGATTGCCTTCTAGTCAGGAATTTTAGATGAATCCTTGCTGAATTTTCCTGTTTGTGAGTGTTCTTTTGGTGTCCTCTACATTTAATTAGCGTAGTACTTCAACTCCAAGTAGTTAAGGCTATTAGGTAGAAGTTAGTAGCTAAGTTAATTGCTTTGTCATTCTCAAAACCCAAGAAAACATGTTTTGTTTAGCTAGTTTTCATTTTTCTGCAATTTACGACTTTCTATAGACCAAAGAAGTGCATGCATCATATTGGGTCCTTGAGAGACGATTCGGTTCAACTATTACTACAAAATTGCTTGAAACGAGAAAAATAATTGAAACCGTAACACGACTAAAACGGTTATCAATTTTGGCGCCGTTGCCGGGGACTCTTCTATGATGTTTGTTTATTTTTAGGTCTTGCAATAATTCTGAATTTTCTGGTTAAATTCTTGCATCTCATTAATTTTCTCCATTTGATGTGCAGTCCATGACCAGGTCTTCCTACTCCAGCTTAGCTGATTTTGATCCTGAGATAGAAAGGACCTTCCACGCACAGAGGAGAGCTCAGCTAGAGATTTCTAGACTGTCTACCAGTAGCGACTCTTTGCCAGAATTCCAGATGGCGAACAATAGAACCAGTACCAGAACTAGCTTTTCAGTGCATTCAGTACCCTGAGTTGGAGGTTGATTTTGAGCTACATTCCGGACTCATTCATCTACTCCCAAAGTTTCATGGCTTAGCTGGCGAGGACCCCACTAGACATCTCCAGGAGTTCCACACAGTATGCTCCACTATGAAGCCACATGGTATTGCTGAAGAATACATCAACCTGAGAGCTTTTCCATTTTCACTTGTGGATGGAGCAAAGGACTGGTGGTACACCTTACCACATGCTTTAATTACTTCTTGGGCCGAAATGAAGAAAGCTTTCTTGGAGAAATTCTTCCCAGCCTCAAAGACTACTGCCATTAGGAAGAGTATATGTGGGATCCAGCAGATTTCTAGAGAGACACTGTATGAGTATTGGGAACGCTTCAAGAAACTTTGTTCTAGCTGTCCCCACCATCAGATCAGTGAGCAGCTACTCGTTCAATACTTCTATGAGGGACTTCTTTCCATGGACAGGAGTATGGTGGACGCTGCTAGTGGAGGGGCATTAGTGAACAAGATACCTGAGAAAGCTAGAGAGTTGATTTCTATTATGGCAGCAAATTCTCAACAGTTTGGGAGCCATCCGTTGGTGCCTAAAGGAGTACATGAGATCACAGGATAGAATATGAAAGCTCAAGAGGTGAAGGTTAATCTTCAGGATTTGACTTCTCTCATTAGGCAGATGACTCTCTTTCATACTACTCAGCAACCCTCCGCTCAAGTAGCCCAAGCAGTGAGAGTTTGTAGACTTTGCAGTAGCACCTCTCATCCTACAGATTTATGCCCCCAGGTGCAGATTGATGATGGATCTTACCTTGCAAGTCAAGTGGCGGCAGCAAATGCTTTTCAGTCTAAGCCTCAATCTTTTCAACCTCAGTCTTATGGATACAAACAGTCTTATGATCCCATGTCCAGCACTTACAATCCAGGTTGGAGAGATCATCCTAATCTGAGGTATGGGAACACATCACATCGGCAGTAGTCTTATCAGCCACCACTTCCTATTGCGCCACCTGCAGTTCAGAGACCGCCAGGATTTTATAGTAGTCCATCTCCACCAAGAGTTCCACCGGTTCAGCAACAAAAATCGGAACTTCCACTCACTCTGGAGCCACTTCTCACTCATTTACAGCAACAATAAGAGAGGAGTTTTCAACAGTTTAGTTATTAGCTTGGCGCTCAGCTTGGCGCTCAGATTCAGCAACAACACGATAGGAATTTTCAGCAATTTAACACTCAACTTCAACAGTATCAGAGTAGGACTGATGCTTCCATTCAGAACATGGAGCGATAAATTGGACAATTATCATTCACTATCAATCAGATGCAAACTCAAGGATCTAGTCAAATAAGCTTTTATCATCATGCTCAAAAAAAATTATTTAGTTTACTTTGAGCATGTTTATGTTTATTAAAAAAAATAAACTTTTATCATCATCAAATATTTTCAATTAAAACCTTGATAATTTAAAAAAAAAATTGTGACAAATCAATGTCATTGTATACTCGTATTTGTAAATTAATGTTTCTTTAGATTTTAAACTGACTTTTTAAAAGTACGCGAAGATGATCTTTAGACATCAATAGACTTTAGTTCCTGATGGGGTTAAGTAGTCCGAGATGGACACGTGGGATGAGAAAGCTACACGATACTAATCTAACTGGTTGGAACGATCCTTCTTCTAGAGCTTCAGGACCCCCCTCGAGATAGCTGTGCCGGGGAGGAACAAATCCGACGGGATCACCTTGGGAGGTCGGGACCCGGGATCACCCCGGGGAGCTACAAGAAAAAAGACTTATTATGACATTTATTTTATGACACTTAATAATAAATGTCATTATAAACTATTTATAATGACACTTATAAAACAGATTAATTTTATAAATAAAATATCTGATTAAATTCTTTATCATGATACATTTTATAAATATCATTATAAATTAATCATGTCAGCATTATAAATTAATCAAAATTATTTAATTTCTTTAACCTAAACTCTTTGTAAAATACGGTTCAAAATAATAATAATAATAAATGAATAAATCAATATAATAATAATAATAATAATTTATATATATGTAATATATATAAATATCATAAATAAGAGTTAGAAATAGAAATAATCATATGAAAAATTCTAGAATAATTTTTTGAAAATTTGAAAATATTTACCGTGAAGATTGGGCAAAAGATATGTTAATTTGGAATTATTTAAGAAAAAGTTTAAATTTCAGAATTTAATATATATATATTATATATATTATAAAACTTTTATAAATACCTCTCTTCACCCGCTCCTTTTGCCGTGCCCTAACATCTCCACCCGAACACATCCTCGCCAACAAACCTTTCCCCTTCGCGCACGCGAAGGCAGCCGGAAGGGCGCCGCCTCTCCTTGCGATCTTCCCTTTCCCCTCTCGTCACATGCGAACAAGGTTGGAGCGCCGCCCCCTCACCCTCGCGCAAGCAAGTCGCCGACAATCTTCTCCTCTGCGCGATCGACATTACGATGCCCATCCTCGCGCGATCACCGGCCGAGCCAGCCATCCCTCCTTTCGATTGTTGTGGGTGTCGGAGAAGGGCGGCTATGGCGGTGATAATCACCGCTCGGTGTCTTACCGGGACTCCCCTCGCCATCGTCGATCAACATGAGCCAGTGCCGACGCCGTAGCGATTCTTCGAGATTTCCCTTACTTCGCCCTTGCCCAATCCATTGTCGGAACTGGCGCCTCAGACCTTTTTCTCCGGCTATAAATAGGTAAGGGGCTTAGTGTTGTGGTTGTTTTGCCTTTCTTTCCCTCGGCTGCCTTTTTCGTGGTTGTGTTTTCTACCGATTGTCGCACGCAATGGTTACCTCATGTCGAGCCTAATCAACCTCTGTTTGCAACTATTCCTGAAGATGTCAGCTATAGTTTTGAAGCCTTGCCCAGCCATCAAATGATACTTAAGAATTGTTCCACTTAGTATTTCTTGTAAGAGCTATGATATGCTTGCATGATCTCTAGAACTATAAAAATTTCTTTGTTTGTCTAATCTGTTTTCTGGTGTTTGGATTTGAGAATAAATTGCTGAAAGTAACTTCATATTTAAGATGATTTTTAGCCTCATGTTTAATGGATACTATATCAGCATAAATACAAATAAGTTCATCACCTCAGTGTATTATCTTTTTTATTGAACAGAGATTATGTTTTTAATATATGCAAAAAGATAAAGAATAAAGGTTTAATAAGCATTGCCTCTTATTTTGTGGTTGCAGCAACGGAGAGAACGAATAGCAGAAAGGCTAAGAGCTTTGCAAGAATTGGTTCCCAACACAAATAAGGTCAACATTGAAATATCTGATTCTCTTATATTTGATGGACACTTTGTTACAATAAAAATATAAATCAAACGTATGAAAATACTCAATCTAGGCACCTTTACACAGGAATGCATTTCTGGAGTACTTTTTATATTAGGAAGCAACTCTCTCTCCTAAATAGCAAGTGGAACAAATTATATTGTTTATTCACTACATCTTTGTTTTATTTTCATACGTTTGAACTCTGAGTTGCCTCATGATAACTCTTGTGTTCCTATAATTACATTCAGAATCATTCTTTTTAAATATATTGATGGTTTGCTCTAAAATGGAATGTTGGAAACATCATCACACAAATGTGTTTATCCACTGAATCAGGTTCTAAGCATGAGCAGACTAGGTGGTGCTGGTGCTGTTGCACAGCTGGTAGCTGAAATTCCTGTGCCGATGGAGGTAAAGTTTCTTGGTAAATTATAGCATGTGGAATAGGGCACTCAAGGACTTCTACTGTTGCTCTACCGATAGCCTGAATTTTTATTTCAAATAACCAAGGCTTACTTGCAATTCATATGCTAAATAATATGTTGCATGTGCCAAGGTGGCTAACATTAGTAAGACATTTTAACATAATACTAATTTTTGTTCATTAGTAAGACATTTTAACATAATACTAATTTTTGTTCATTAGTAAGACATTTTAACAAAATACTAATTTTAACAGCCTTTGTCATACCAGATGAAGATAATTGTATAGTGGTTTACAGTTCAACTCAATACCCTGAGAGTACGCAGGGTGTTCTTCATATCTATTTTTGCTACCTCTATTTGGATTTCTTAACCTGTTCCTTAGTTAACTTTCTCTATTATTGAAACAAAGCAGCGTTATGTAATTCTTTCATGAAATAAAAAATATGGAAACCTTAAGAGCAAAGTGAAATCCTTGGTATTATGTAATGAAATTATGCTCAATAAAAAAAATGTTTATATTGGCTCGGTAATCATGTTAAATTTTTTGTAGAATGCTTCCCCTATTGCAGTTGCTTCTGGTTTTTCTTGTTAATAGATGTAATTTATATTTTTAGCTCATTGTACATCCAGTCAAAATGTCTCAAATCTCAAAATTGTTCAATCATATCATTTTTCTACATTTTGGGCAAAACAATAATTAGTATGATGTCATTTTCTATCTCTCCCTCTCTGGGTTTGGAATGTTTATGATGTAGCTAATAAACTCTAAGACTATAGTTTTTCCTTGATGCTCACAGATTGCAACAGCATTTGCTCTCACAGCCTTGAAGTTGCGTCGTCCAATAAAGATGTACGTAGGAGGCTTATGCACGGATATGGTAATGGTAGGAGGCATGTGCCAAGGTGGCTAACATTAGTAAGACATTTTAACATAATACTAATTTTTGTTCATGGACCAACAGAGTTGCGTCGTCCATGAGATTATTTTGTATACTCTTATATCAGCATATATATATTTGTTTAGAGCTTGAATTCCAGGATCTTACTACTTGAACGACTTTCCCTTTCCATTAAATTGATTCGTTCACTGTATAATTATCTTATCGAAGCCAATGAAAATAATTGGTTTTTTAGCAGTTAGCAACTATGATCTACATAATCAAATATATTCTTTTAAGTTTTAACCTCATGGATTTACCTATATTTTTTTTTGTGCAGGAGGAATTCAAATCTATATGACATTGCATTATATTCTTTTACCGTGTTCATTATATGACATGACATTGCATTATATTCTTTTAACGTGTTCAAATCTATTGGTTGATTATTTATCGTGTTCATTTTACAACCTTACCGTGGTCATCTTGCCTTCTACTTAAGTTTTAACGTTTGTTGATTTGGTTTGCTTATGAAAAAAATCTAGATCTAGATTATATATATATATTTTTCTCTATTATATACTTTTTTAATTTTATTTCATTTACACAAACTAATTAATATATAATTTTTTTTGTAGGTGACAAAAATATTGGATTTTGTTTAAGATGTGATGGGTGAAGATTGAAGATGTAGCAAAGTTTAGAAGTTTGGTTATGTTTTGCTTTAGGAGAGGCTTTTTTTTTTTGCTAGTTCTTAAACTAAATGCATTGGGTACATTTGTGATTGTGATTAATGCATAGATATTTTTTGAGGTGATCAATTTGAAAGTCTTGTATTGCAAAAAAAATTGACAATTATTGATTAGCACTTTAATTTCAATTTAAGATTTTTATTTATGTTTATGTTAATTAGTTATATGCGTAAATATTTATATCATGAGAATATTGAAAATGGGTGAGATATTTATTAATATATGATATTTTTTTGTCACAATAGAACACCAAATCATGTAGATAAAAATATCATTATAAAACTCATATGAAGATATTTCAAAATGTCATAATAAATAATTATTAATGATAATTTTAAATGTCTTTATAGACTAATATAGCAAACATTTATATGTGTCACTATAAATTACATAATGAGGCATTTTAAATTAACTTTATAAACTATTATTAGTGACATTTTTTATTATGACTATAAATAAAATTCAAGATACTTATAATTGTCTTGATAAATAATTTTAAAGGACATATAAATTTGTCATAATTACTATAATAAAACAACATGTATAAATGTCATTACAAATCTTATAGTGACACTATTTTTTGTCACTATAACAATTATTCATGCTATTAGTGTTGTCACTATTTTTATTTTATAGTGACATTAAGAATTGTCATAAGTGATAAGACTTTAGACAACATCACTATAGAGGACATTTTAACTTAATGTCATTATATCAAAAATGTCAGTATAAGTAATATATGATGACACTTTTCAATGTCATTAAAAGTATTTTTTCTTGTAGTACACGAAGATGTAATTTAAAAAAAATTGTGACAAATCAACGTCATTGTATACTCGTATTTGTAAATTAATTTTTCTTTAGATTTTAAACTGTCTTTTTAAAAGTACACGAAGATGATCTTTAGACATCAATAGACTTTAGTTCCTGATGGGGTTAAGTAGTCCGAGATGGACACGTGGGATGAGGAAGTTGCATGATACTAACCTGACTGGTTGGAACGACCCTTCTTCTAGAGCTTCAGGACCCCCCTCGGGATAGCTGTGCCCGGGAGGAACAAATCCCACGGGACCACCTTGGGAGGTCGGGACCCGGGATCACCCCGGGGAGGTAGATCGCCCATGCCCCCCGCCCCCACCCCGTGCCTGGAATCCCCGAGGTCACCTCGGGGGACCGAAGCCCAAGTCACCTTCGCCTCAAGTCACGAACCCCATATTTACGGACCCCTACATAAGGATCACTAATAGTAACGGGAAGATCAGGGCCCGCAATCCACGGTCATTATCACCCTCATCCTTGCAACGGACTAGATTTAATAAGGGTTACGACCGTTACAGGGGAGATCCCGTAACCGAAGATAAGGGGAATGTGGCAAGAAGCACGGGAACGCGTACTATCATCCCTGCGGCCTCTGGTACAAAAGGTAATCGAACCCCGCTAGTAAAGGGGTTACACTCTCTCAACCCTACATACGTTTTTCCCTCCTTGCTGCCGTTACTCTCCAACGATATACTGACTTGAGCGTGGGAGTGGACTCCGCCGGACCCCTTCCGGCGTGTCCCCTAACGCTCGTATTGACCTCGCAGGATACCGAGTTCCTCCCCAGTACAACGACTTCCACGTGGGCAGAACCTCCGATGACTGGACATCGCCGCTGATTCCTTCCGGAACAGTTCTTATAGATAAATTTATATTATCTCGATGACATGTATTGATGGTTAAAATATGACTGTTGCCATCTGACAAAGTTAATGTACACATCTTTTTCACCGTTAACTATAGCATCAGACTAGTAATCCCAATATGTTAATCCAAGGATAGACTAGTAATCCCAATATGTTAATCCAGGGATAGATTGATGGAGATACTGGACGAGCGAATCATTTTTTACCACATATAGATTTATTTATAGTTTTTTAGATTTTTAACTACTAATATTGTGTTAATTTTTTAAAATTTATAAAAAAAAATAATGAATCTATTAGCATCAAACTTATATATGATGATTTTTTTTTTAAAAAAAAATAGAGTATTCATCTTTTGTAAATTGATATAATCTATCTATTAATATCTATAAAACATAATTTTACATGCAGACATGATTCACAAAAAGCTTAGGATTCCCACCTAAACTGAATATAAATTTTCTAAATAAAAAATTTATAATTAATAATATAAATTCAAAAAGTATATATAATTACAAATCCTAGAAAGAAAAATTCAGATCTTAATAAAAAATTAAGATTTTAAAAAATAATTTATCAAATTCAAAAAAGATAATTCAAAAAAAAATTTGATGTAAGAAAAATGATAGTCCCACATCTAAAGTTATAAGGCGAATTACACACAGAGTAATTACAAAAATGGACAAATAACGGTAAAACAACTCATACCTTCTCGACCTTTTGACTACGATCAAATGTAGTATCTGTTCTTATCAACAGTAGCTTGCTACTAAGGTTTTCATGTGTCGCCTGTGTATTGCACTATAACACAGGTCTGACACACCCCAATTAAAGTAAAGTAAACTTTAGATCGCATCCACATCCATCACCCTTATAAAACTTATGATCACCATTAATATCTTATATTATAAAAAATAATACTATATTTTATATTGACATGAATCCATGATGAAATAAAATTACTTTTCATTTTAATTTTTATTTAATAATAAAAATTGACATATATATATTATCACTAAATATGTTATTTGAATTGTGTAAGATTCTTGTGCATCGCACGGGTATTATACTAGTTATTATTAAATATTATTTTCATTATTATTTTTTCTAATGCGTGATATAATAATTATGTTTTATAATTATTATAATATTCTAAAAAATTTAAATAATATTTGTTTTAGTCTGGAATCAGTTAAGAGTTCTATATGGTAATAAGTTTCGATTTGTTATAATATATTTTTCGTGATTTCACTAAGTCAAAAATTATAAACCCTTAAAATTTTAAATTTAATATTCAAATTGTAATAGCTATAATTTTATAACTGATACAATTGAATTATTATACAGTTGTAATAATTATGATTTTATTATTGTCACAAGGTGAATATTAATTTTTAAATTTTAAAAATTTATAATTTTTCATTTGAATTGAACCAGGTATAATATATAAATTAAAACTAAAAAATCTGCCATTAATTATGGATTGGAATCCACCTGATTTCAAATTTAAAAATATTATCATTTAAAACTTTTGAAGAGTAGAATAATTTTAGGGGTGCTTGATAAGCGGATTTAGAAGGTGGACATGAGAATGAAATCTATTTTACTTCTATTTATGATACTTGATATACGAGAATTAGAATCAAGATATGAATATGATATCTTTGATTTTATAATCCAGTCCCCATTAGGTTATCATTAAACTCATAAATTTCTCAATCAAAATTAATTATCATTTTCATTGTCGAATATATACCAAACGTCTCCTTAACGTAAAAACAAATTCATATGGTAACCGTTATGATATCTATAGTTAATTATTAAATGAAATTCATAACTACTCAATTTCAAAATAAAAAAATATCATAAAATCGATTCAAAAGCTTCAAATAATTTTAATCTTAAAAAATTTCATATTCTTCGTGAGCTACTGCAACCGGATGAGACAAAAACGACTTTTGAATTTTGCACAAAATTAAATACTTTTAGAGAAAAAAAATTGATGGTTGGAATAAAAACTACGTAAAGATGCAATGAGAGTTTCGGTCCATCAAGTTTTTTTTTAATTAAATTTTTTTAATAATTCAATTAAAATATTTAAATAAAAATGCTGTTAGTTTTATACGAGCAATTTCGAGGAAATGAGCAAACGCGGAATACAAGCGTAAGATCAACGCGTCGACACGGTCCAGTTCGAACCGCTTTTATAAATAGAGAGGGGCCTCTTCTTCTTTTCTTCATTGTTCCCAATTCCCAAATCCATCAGCTTCTCTTCTGCCTGAAGCCCTAATTTCTTCTGCCATGGCGTACCGGACGCTCGAGATCACCCTGATCTCCGCCAAGGGCCTCAAGGAAGTCAACCTCTTCTCCAAGATGGCCGTCTACGCCGTCGTCTCCCTCTCCTCCGACTCCCGCGCGCGGCAGCGCACGCCGCCGGACCGCGAGGGCGGACGCAACCCCTCCTGGGACTCCACCCTCCGCTTCACCGTCCCCGCCGACGCCGATCTCGCCCGTAAGCACTTCCTCAACATCCTCCTCCGCTCCGAGCGCGCCATCGGCGACCGAGACGTCGGCGAGGTCCGCGTCCCTCTCTCGGAGCTGCTCTCGGGCGCCGGCGACGGTCCGTCGCCCGTCCAGTTCTTCAGCTACCAGGTCCGCAAGATGACCTCCGGCAAACCCAAGGGCGTTCTCAACTTCTCCTACAAGCTCGGCGAGCGCGTAGCCGCGCCGGCGGCCCCTGCTCCGGCGACCCCTGCTCCGGCGACCCCTGCTCCGGCGACGGGATATCCACCGCAGTCCGCAGCCTATCCGTATCCTCCTCGACCCGCGCCAAAGGCCGATGAGCCTGTGATGGCGTACCCTGTAGGTACGGGCTATGGAGCGCCGCCGCCTCCGTATCCGCCGGCGGTCGGCTACCAGCAGCCGCAGGCGTACGGGTACCCACCAGCGGGGTACTACCCGCCAGCAGGATACGCTTACGGGGCAGCGCCGCCTCAGCCGCCGAGGAAGAACAGGATGGGATTGGGATTGGGGGCGGGGTTACTCGGAGGCGCACTCGGCGGGCTTCTGATCGGAGACATGATATCCGATGCTACGTCCTACGACGCCGGTTACGATGCTGGATTTGACGACGGCGGTGGCTTTGATTTTTGATTCTAGCTTCTAGAGCCTTCTTCGGTGTCTCTATAACGCTTGATTTTTTTTTTTTTTGGGAAGATTTGTACAGTAGTTCAGACTTGTACAGTGGTCCTGTTGGAATATTAGTGATAACTATCGAATCCGTGCATTAAAAAGATATTGTAAATTGTTTTTCCCACCCCCCTTACACCGCGCACCCCCTGCCACCCCTCTCTTTCTCCCCGCGTCAAATGACGCATGTGCCCTTCCACCCATGTAAATCGCTTTTACACATGAAATTTTATTTTTTTAATTAAATTTTTTTTATTATTTTTCATTAATACTGTTATATATATATATATATTAATTTTATTTAATTAATTTTATTTATTACTTTTTCATTAATACATATATATATTTATTTTATTTAGTTTTATTTTTTTAATTAATTTTGTTTATTATTTTTTTATTAATACTTATATATAATAATTTTATTTAGTTTTATTTTTTTAAATAATTTTATTTATTATTTTTTCATTAATACTTTTATTTTTTTATTTAATTTTATTTTTTTTATTAAATTTATTTATTATTTTTCATTAATACTTTTATTTATATATATATATATTAATTTTATTTATTACTTTTTCATTAATACTTATATATATATTAATTTTATTTAGTTTTATTTTTTAAATTAATTTTATTTATTATTTTTTATTAATGCTTATATATAATAATTTTATTTAGTTTTATTTTTTAAATTAATTTTGTTTATTATTATTTTTCATTAATACTTATATATATTTTTTAATTTTATTTAATTTTTATTTAGTTTTATTTATTAAATTAATTTTGTTTATTATTTTCTAAATTTTATTTAATTTATTTAATCAATTTTGTTTTTTTATTATAAAAATTATTTATTTTTTATTTTATATAATTTTTAACATAAGTCAGAATCTTTCTCTTTTTTAAATTACCTTTCTAATTCGACACTTAAATTACCCCTCATCTAACTTTTGATACATGCCAGAACCTTCTCTATTTAAATTACCCATCCTCTAACCATTGACACCTGTCAATACACCCCCTTTCTTTAAATTACCCCCTTCCAACCATTGACACATATCAAAATTTCTCATCCGTTTAAATTACCCCAATTCCAACTCTTGATACATGTTAGAACTCCTCACTTTCTTTAAATTACCCATCCTTCAACTTTTGACACATGTCAGAACCTCCCCCCCCTCCCCTTAAA
Organism: Boesenbergia rotunda; assembly: GCA_024364735.1. Lineage (NCBI taxonomy): Eukaryota > Viridiplantae > Streptophyta > Magnoliopsida > Zingiberales > Zingiberaceae > Boesenbergia > Boesenbergia rotunda. The sequence continues at coordinate 224,374 of JAGFNQ010006618.1, read as the reverse complement.
TTGTCCACCCTTCAACCCATCCTTCAACTCTTGACACATGTCAGAACCTCCCCCCTCCTTTTAAATTGTCCATCCTTCAATTCTTGACACATGTCAGAACCTCCCCCCTCCTCTTAAATTGCCCACCCTTCAACTCTTGACACATGTCAGAACCTCCCCTCCTCTTAAATTGCCCACCCTTCAACTCTTGACACATGTCAGAACCTCCCCTCCCCTTAAATTGTCCACCCTTCAACTTTTGACACATGTCAGAGCCTCCCCTCCCTTTAAATTGTCTATCCTTCAACTCTTGACACATGTCAGAACCTTCCCTCCCCTTAAATTGTCCACCCTTCAACTCTTAACACATGTCAGAACCTTCCCTCCCCTTAAATTGTCCACCCTTCAACTCTTGACACATGTCAGAACTTCCCCACCCTTTAAATTGTCCACCCTTCAACTCTTGACACATGTCAAAACCTCTCCCTTTAAATCCACCTCTCCTCTCATACTTCATCACACCTCCCTCCATTGCTATCTCCCTCTCAGCCTCCTTCTCTCTTCCTGTCATTACTTCTCGTAATTCATAGAAGGAAACCATGGATGACTATTTGGGTTTATTTTCAGATAGTTGGTCAATTGAGAATGATGTTCCTAGTGGAGAGAGTATTTCCAACAACAATCGCGATTATACAATCGAATTTACCACAGATCAGGTTAGTTATTATCATTTTTATGCATATTCGTTATTTATTTTATAAGTAGAGAAATTATATTAAGATTGTATAATGTCATACTTATACATCTTTGTTTTATTTTTTTATATAGATATTTAAAACTAGAGAAGATATGATAAATTGGGTAAAGACAGTTGGTCTGAAGAATGGTATTGTAGTGGTTATTAAAAATTCTGCTAATTTAAAAGGTGGTAAGCTACCAAAGTGTCATCTTATGTGTGAAAGAGGTGGAAAGTATAAACCGCCACGATATTTAGTTGAAGGACAATCCTTAAAAAGAAATACTGGGACTAAAAAATGTGAATGCCCATTTGAGCTGCGAGGTATACCAATACCTCCAGATGGTGTGATGTGGGGTTTAAGGGTTGTCTGCGATTTTCATAATCATCAATTAGCAGAATATATTGATGGCCATGAGTACCCGAGTAGGTTAAAACCAATAGAGAAAGAATTTGTGCTCGACATGGCCAACAACACCACACCTCATGAAATTCTTAGTATTTTGAAGGAAAGAGACCCGTCAAATACTACGGGGATCAAAAGTATTTACAATGCCATTTTCACAAATAAATCTGCTAAACGTGGCGGTCTAAATTCTATTCAGTATGTCTTGGACCAATTAATCAAGAAAGAATACCTCCATAATTACCGAACAAATCCAGACACCAACGAAATCACAGATATTCTTTGGGTTCATCCAAAAAGTTTAGAACTGTCTATTAATTTTTCATCTGTGTTGATCATTGATGCCACATACAAGACCAATGAGTATCGGATACCACTATTCGAGGTTGTGGGTATCACATCCACAATGCGAACTTATTCACTTATGTTCGCATATCTTAGTAGTGAGAGAACAGAGCAACTGACATGGGCATTAGATACCTTAAAAAAGTGGATGATTGAAAAGAAGGCATCATTGCCATTGGTGTTTGTTTCAGATCGGGATTTGGCGCTTATGAATGCCATTGAAACATGTTTTCCCAATGCACGTCACATCCTTTGTATTTGACACATAAACCAGTGCGTAATGAAGAAATGCGCCCCTATGCTTGGTCTGGAGTGGCAACATTTTAATGCATCTTGGCACTCACTCATTAATTCATCGACACAATGGTCTTATCGGCAGAAGTGGGATGTTATGTGCAAGGAGTATCAAAGATTCGAGGGTGTTCTAAATTACCTTTGGGATACATGGCTACACCCTTACAAAGAGCGATTTGTTTCAGCATGGGTTGATACATGTATGCACCTCGGGAGCAATTCAAATCAAAGGTAAAGTCACTTTATAGCTTTATTATTTAAATTTTGTTCATTATTGTACTATTTCAATTTTTTCAGTATTAAAACAAATGTATTTTTTTTATTACAGAGCAGAGTCTGCGCATGCGAGACTAAAACTATATTTGGGAGACACCATGTCATCTCTACAGACATCTTTTGAAAAAATACATAAGATGTTGAGAATTCAGTTTGGTGATATTAAGAAGTCGTTCGAGAAATCTATCAACATTCCACGCCATCAACATTTACATGATGACATTTTCAGTCAAATAAGGTGTCGGATTTCATTAGAGGCAATGGAGTTGATTTCTGGTCAGCTAAAATGCATTGAGGAAGCATCTCACCAGCTAGCCGGCAGATGTAACTGTTCTATCAAAATTATATACGGATTGCCATGCGAGCATGATCTTGCATATTACCGGTATTCTTCCATTCCAATTCCGCTTCAGAGTATCAACGCTCATTGGAGGAGATTGTCAATGCACGTACAACAGCTTAGTGACGAGGGGGCACAACCTAACAGGACATCCCACATTGTTGATATACTGGATGGGATGAATCCACATATGCGAGAGCATATGATAGATAAGTTTTTTGATATGATAGATCCATCTCAAAGTACACTTCGAGCCCCTTCATACAACACAGAACATAGAGGTCGCCCTACGGGAAGAGAAGAGCAAAGTGGACATCGCATATCTTCTTTTGTATATGCATCCACTTCGGGATCTAGGGTTTCTCAACCGAATGCAACATCTCGAGAGAGAGGAAGACGTGGAAGGGGGTCAAAGGTTTGCAATACTAAAATGACCCATGATCACTCTCCAGTTCCATCCATCCATGATACTTATATTGAGAAATTACCTGTGCCTCTGCAGCGTTATATTTCTCACACTGTTGATGTTCAACCTGATGGTCATTGTGGATTCAGGGCAATAGCTGCACTAATTGGGTATGGTGAAGAAAGTTTTTTTCAAGTACGATTCGAGCTTATGGAAGAGATTCAACAAAATATGGATCTATATGATCAACTTTATCCAGATCCAGATATGGTAACTAATCTATTATTCTCATTGAATCGGTTCGAGCCGAGTGCCCCACAAATATTTTGGATGGATGCTATGCCTTTGGGAATTGTCATCGCATCAAGGTACAATCTTGTACTGCATACATTTGGTGAGAATGTTGGGAGTTGTTTTACTCACTTGCCATTAAGAACTCCTCCAGTTCCAAACCAAAGGCGTCGAGAAAATGCTATTGCTCATGTTGGTAATCACTTTGTACAAGTTTTCTTACATCCTCATTACCCTATACCTCCCATTCCAACGTGGTGGTGGCAACATGCATTGTATGAAGCTAAAGGATGGGTCACTCGTTATAGGACACGTATTCATTTGTGGTACGAAGTAATGGGTATACCACCACCAAACGCGTCAGGAGCAGAATTTGGAGGCAATATTGACTAAAAATGTACTTTTTATGCATTTTTATGTTTTTTTTGTATTATTACATGTGTTCTGTATTTGAAAAAAAATGTTTGTTCTTAAGTTATGAATTTGTTCACTATTAATTGTTAGTATTTTTGTTAGTTTTAGATATATAAATTTTATTTATAAAAAACCAAATTTAAAAAATAATAAATTAAATAAAATTTAAAAAAATAATAAATTAAAAAAATACAGGTATTATGAAAAAAGAAAATAAACAAAATTGTTTAAAAATAAAACTAAATTAAATTTATATAAAATTTAAAAAAAAAGTATTTATAAAAAATAATAAATAAAATTGCTTAAATAATAAAAATTAAATAAAATAAAAAAATAAAAAAATTATTGATAAAAAATTAATTAATTAAATTAATTAAAAATTAATGACAGCAGTTATTTTTTATTTTTTTTATTAATATTTTTCATTAATATTTATTTTATAAAAATTTAAATAAATTAAAAATAAAAAAAAAGAAAAGAAAAAAGGAGGAGGACACATGCGACATTTCATTAAGGAGAGAGAGGGGGGTGTGGGAGAGGGGGGTGGGAAAAGCAGCTCTCAAAGATATTTTACCGTTCCATCATTATTTGGGTATATTGTCTTTTTAGTTTTTTTATTGGGTGAGTTTTTTTATGGGAAAATTTGAGAAAACTCCCCGACATCAAAGTGGACTTTGCATGCACTCCCCAACCAAAAATGTCTTTGCATGCACTCCTTGATGTGATTGACAAGACATTTTTGTATGTGTGTTTTTTTTATCAGTATAAAAGAGTATAAATTCAGTATAAATCGTAAAGATTTGAGTATAAATTATTTGAGATTGAGTACTAATTTAAAAAATTTGAGTATTATCTGAAAATTTTGAGTATACATTGTTTCAGTATATAGTAAAAATTTCAGTATACATTATCAAAATTTAAGTATGAATTGATTTAGATTGAGTATTATTTTAAAAAATTTGAGTATAAAATTTAAAAATTTGAGTATGTGAGGTTGCATCCACCACATCAAGATTTTCACATGAGGGGTCGTCGAAATTTTATACTCAAATTTCTTAAATTAGTAGTCAATCTCAAACAATTTATACTCAAATTTTTATAATGTATATTGAGTTTTCACTCTTTTATACTCACGACATCAAGATTTTTACATGAGGGGTCACCGAAACTTTGTACTCAAATTTTTTAAATTAGTACTCAATATCCAACAATTTATACTCAAATCTTTACAATGTATACTGAGTTTTCAGTTTTTTATACTCAATCTATTAGGGAGTGAATGCAAAGAATTTATTAAGTGGGGAGTGCATGTAAAGGCCAGTTTGGAATTGGGGAGTTTTCTCCAATTAACACTTTTTTTATTTGGTAACTCGAGTATCCCATTTTTACTATTAAATTAAGGAAAAATTTGAGAAAACTCCCCAACATCAAAGTGAATTTTGCATGTACTCCCCAATCAAAAAATGTCTTTGCATGCACTTCCTGATAGGATTGACAAGACAGGGATTGACAAGACAGTTTTGTGGGTTATTTGTTTTATCAGTATAAAAAAATAAAAATTCAGTATAAATCGTAAAGATTTGAGTATAAATTGTTTGAGATTGAGTATTAATTTAAGAAATTTGAGTATTATTTGAAAAAATTTGAGTATACATTGTTTCAGTATATAGTAAAAATTTCAGTATACATTATCAAAATTTAAGTATGAATTGATTTAGATCGAGTATTATTTGAAAAAATTTGAGTATAAAATTTAGAAATTTGAGTATGTGAGGTTGCATCCACCACATCAAAATTTTCACATGAGGGGTTGTCGAAATTTTATACTCAAATTTCTTAAATTAGTACTCAATCTCAAACAATTTATACTCAAATTTTTATAATATATACTGAGTTTTCACTCTTTTATACTCACGACATCAAGATTTTTACATGAGGGGTCACCGAAACTTTGTACTCAAATTTCTTAAATTAGTACTCAATCTCAAACAATTTATACTCAAATCTTTACAATGTATACTGAGTTTTCAATTTTTTATACTCAATCTATTAGAGAGTGAATGCAAAGAATTTATTAAATGGGGAGTGCATGCAAAGGTCAGTTTGGGATTGAAGAGTTTTTTCTAATTAACACTTAAATTAATCAAAAGCGGATTGATGAGGTCTCATAAAAGTTTTCTCAGTCTCTACGGGTAAATTACGGAAGCGATATACCAAGTTATTGGCAGCTAATCGCACGATCTTCGCCATCCTATAAGATCGTCCAAAATATAATCGATACTTCGCTCATAAAATCAAATTTGGTGACTTATTTTTTTGCTTATGGATATTTCGGCCCACGATCATCTTGTACTCTAAATTTTTCCTAAATTTAACACCGGTAGAAATCTCAATAGAGGATCAAATCTACGAACAAAATTCTGTTGCCCCTTGATTATTCGCCAATGTGAGAGGTAACGAGAATGCCGCATCGATAAAACCGAACCAATTGTGTGGGAGTAGGACTAGCTAATCAATGGATAGCGATCAATACGACCAAACTTTTGAACTCTAAGGGTGCGTTTGGTTCAAGTTATTATACATGACTTTGGTTATGTGATTACCTGGTAATCACATAACCAAGATTATGAGGAACGAAACATAACCTAATGTTGTTTGGTTAAATTTAGATGATCAACGAAAATCTTGTTTGTTTGGAGGTAATAGTATATAATCTAATATAATATTTTACCATATTGCCTATTAATTTAAAATTAAGGATTATGATAATATATGTTTATTTATACTAAAAATTAAAAAGTAAGGCAATATTTTATATTAAATTTATTTAGTTTATCCTAATTATAATTTATTTAATTTATTAAAATTTTAATTAAAATACTAAATTTTTTTTAAAAAATTATTTATCGCCCGACCGCCACCGATCATTCGCCGGCGGCGGTCGCCGGTCGCCGGCCGGCGGTATCTTGGTTTCCCTAAAAAAATAATTGATTTATCAAGATGAATAACATATTAAATTTGGGATAATTAGCCCATTCTCATAAAATTTTTTCATCGGATATTAAAATAAATCGAGAAGTGCTCGAGACGAACGGTCGAAAAATCTAATGTCCCACGATTGTGCGTTTCATTTGGAAAAAAAATTATCATAATTAAAAATTAATCATAAACGGCATCGTGGTTTCAATGTAGGGTAGAGCACGAGCTAATCTTTTCTTATTTTGAAAGTAATTTGATGCTGATTTTAAAAAACAAACTGTTCAAATTTCAAATATCATAATTTTTAATTCGCAATTGGAACGGTTTTTTTTTCTCTTTATTCGTAAAATAAATGATGATTTTCACTTTATTTTTTCAATTCCTCTTCTTATTTTTCCCCCCTAAATCCATCATCTTCAATTACGAGAATAATCATTATTTCATCCAATATCGTAACTCCATTAACATAGTAAGGAGACCATCTCCCTGCATCATTTGTTTAGCATGCACTGTGATGTTAATGATGGGAGTCTAGTAACGAAAAAAATGATGTAGAGGGGCCGTTTCTTCCGGAAAAAAACTAATTACGATGCTCAGGAATATACCAGCTATGTATTAATGTATATCCTTGGGTTATGGTGGTACAGACAAATTGATATATTAAGCGATATAAATTGAGTATTTTTTTTAATTTACTTGGGTGACTAATTAAAAAATTTATACGAGAAGAAAAGACGGATTTTATTATGCTAACTCTAAAAAAATAGATATAAGTTATGTGCAATCAATATTGCATTTTTTGTGATGGCGAAGAACAAATTCAAAATGTTTTTGAAATATGCAAATACTAGCGATAAAAGCGGGAAATTTTTTAAAAAATACATGACCTTAAATTTCCTGTTGGGTTCATTCTCACATAGGGTTTTAGTTTTTTTACTCCCTAATATCCCTTTTACTCCTAATAAAAAAATATTAGGGAGTAAAAAGGTATTAGAGAATAAAAAAATAAAATTTCATGGGAGAGTGAACCAAGAGAAATTTACAATTGAGGATTTTTTTATCAGTTTACCATAAAATCATCCGGATAAAAGATTACTTCCACGAGTTCACTCGAATAGCACCGTATACATTCATTTCATGTCTAGGATGCGGCGGTATGATATTCGTATGGTCTTTAAAATATTTACAATTTAATTTTCAAATATGACAAAATGTAAAATATTTTTCTATAATGGAATGATAAACATAGAACATTAAATTAGAGTTTTATTTGGTCAATGAAAAATTTGTTTGAGATCTTGATCATCTCAAAATTAATCGGTAATAATAAAATAAATATATAGATTATACAGAAAAATAATGATAGAGTACATAATAATTTATTATGAGATAAAAGCTCATTTTTATTGAAATAGTATATTATTTTTTTTTAAATATTAAAATATACTTTTATATTTTCTCTTAAAAATATTCTCATTAGAATGCTGCTATAGAAAATAAATTGACATAATATTTTTTTTTGGTTGGACTTAGCAAAAATACTATAAATGAATAACTGGTTAAAAAAGCATTACTTAATTAAAACAATTCAATATTAAAGGAAATTTTTTGAGGATAATTTTTTTATTAGCTAAAACAAAATTGAAGGATAATTTTCTTGACCCGAACAATAAGGACATTTAAATAAAAAAAAACCCTTCCTGGATCGGCTCAGTTGAACCCGATTGACTCATTCAATTTAGTCCGAGTCAAACGCCTTCCCGATAAAACCCTAATTTCCCGGTCCATTTCTCATCTTTATTCGCCGTTTCGCGAGAAGTTTGCGGCGGAAACCCTAATCCTCTCGCTTATCCATCCATATTTTTATCTATATAAATCTATCAATCGTTGCAAGTTTTAATATGATTTCCCCTTCTTTCTCTTAGATCTGTAAGTTTTCTTGTTCCTTCGAATCTACGTTCAATTTTTTGATTCTATTTCGAATTAGGGATTGCCGTGACGACTCTGGAAAATTCAAGCTCAACAGACCGGATTGCAGGCCTCTCATAGAGGGATCTGTATGTCGACTATCCCGCTGAACTGAGCAATCTCCATGTTTTCCCGTATTCTCATAATTTGTAAAAAGATGCTTTTACCCTTTAGTTTCTATACGTCTCTGCATGATCTATTGCGATACATCTCTTATGGAGGTTCCTATAGTATTATCATCAGGAAAGTTGTTTTTTTTCCTTTTTTTACTTAAGATAAATGGAGAATGATGGGATGAGGATAACTGAGCTCCCTCTTCTGAAGTACGCATTGTGGATGCTCGCTGGCAGAATCGAACCTTTAACATATACGCCAACACTGAGCCTTGTTCTCCAATTTATTGTATTTCTCATATTTTCCGAGTAGTTTTTCGTTGTAAATGTTTTGCCTTTCGAGTTTGCTTTCTATTTTTATATGATTTACAAGTCTAGATAAGGATGAAGTAAAAATTTAAATTATCCAACACTTGATCTGAGGATCTTTTGATCCGACTGATGCACTGGTTTTAACTTCTGAATCATAGTTCCCTTGTGATATTAGATTTTTAAAAATATTTGGCAAATGTATCAAATGATGAAATCATGAATATTTTCTTAGGACACCTTCCTACACTTCCTATTTATGGGTTGTGGATGAGAATAACACGTTCATGCTGATGATATTCGTTTTCATTTATCGGCCATTGCTTTAATTGCCGATTTATCTTTCCTTACTGGATTTCTCGATTTCCAAGTGTTAGCTTTTGATGATTGCTAATAAATGTTGGAATTACCGGCTGATGTGGTTAAACCCACTCTGATGTAAATTCACCTGGCTTTCTGAAGCTTGTATCTTATTTCTTCCCTGTTTGTTTTTTAAATTTAGTGTGTTTTTTTCTTGTAAACTTTCCCATATTTGTTTTGATGTCCCAATGAGGAAGAACAAACTTCTTGATAGGAAGTGCCGTATGACACATTAAACAGCAACTGTGCCAACTAGTTTTCCCACTCTTCTTCGTTTGCTTCATTCTTTTCATATTCTTTCTGAATTGAACTGTTGTGAATGTTCAAATGAATGGTGTTGTGGAATGACTTGAAGCCGTCACGGTTGTGTGTGTGACTTTAAACCGTTCTCTGAGGGTTTTTGTTTTCCGGTTTCTTTGAACTTTTTTGGTCAAGTCCTGATGCCACGTCTCCAGTAGCGCATGCTTTGACTGGAGATGCTATTATCAGGCCGATACAAAGGCCTTTTAGGCATTTCGTTTGCTGATAGGAATCTGTTGATAAGTTTTAATTTATCTACGGAGCCGTTTACGGCGATTATATCATTTTTCATTTTATTCCTGTTCTAAACTGCTTAATGTCATTTTATTTGTCTTTTGCAAGTGACGATAAACATAGACAGGGACATCTGTACTCTTAAAGAGGTTGATGATTGTATCTATGGGAAATGGGAATCTCTCCGATGCAATATCTCTAATTTTGCTGAGTTTAAGTTTTTATCGACACTGGTTTGCCTGTGATGCATATATATGCACGTATTATCAGATATTAAATGATGACGCATATGTTGTCACTACCACTGAGGCTTTGCTTTGTTTTTTTTCTATTATTCCCGTCTTTTTGTTTTGTTTTGATTTTTTACGTTTGCGCACGATTTCTTTTAACTCCAATGATGATTAAACATTAAACTTTCGTTCTTCCGAGTTTACAAGCAATGCGGAATAAACATGGAGACCTGAACTGAGGAGTATTCTTTTTTTTTGTGATGTGTCTTTTTTTCACGATGTATCGGTTTGTTTATAATGTCTCATTCTGTTCTCTCTCAAGTGCCTATGATTCTTTTAAATATACTTTGACCATACTTTATGAAAAGTTTTTTCATCTGAGGCATAAATGAAATAATCCTTACTAATGTGTTTTATCTTATATAATCTTTTGGTTTTGTGTTTCGGTTGCCGATTAGTTGTTTCTTGTCATGATTTTGTTAGATTATTCAGGTTCCTAAAACGATCCAGACCTCACTTAAGAAGCACTTTCCCCACCCACATTTAAACAACCCTACAAAACTGCAGATTTCTCAACGTTGGGTCACGATCCGATCATCTTGGGCTTCACACTTGTACATGGCTACGACGACTTTGATTGCTCTTCTTTGTGGCCATACGCCAAAAGGTGGTCGGTAGTTGTGTCGTTGCTTTTTTTACTCTGTTCTCCAGTCGGATTATGTTTGAACTCAATTTCGACATAGTGTTTGTAAAATAAAGTGAAATGTTGTTACATTTTTTATGTTGATCACAGATCATCTATTTATTGTGTTATTATCCTCTCTTGTTCTTGTTCCCATTATTTTTCAAACATTTCCCTACGAAATTTCTTAACGCGTATTTGTGGTTTACATAATTCTGTCAATTACCTTAAAACTTTACTAACTAACAAGCTATATTTAGCTATATTTAGGAATCATTTTCTTTTCTTACTGTAGATACTTTCTTTTTTTCGGAATCTGTGTAAAAATTAAGCGTAGTCTTTCCGTGGCTCCTTAAGTCAATCAGTATGACCATTCATGGAGCATCTGGTCTCTGGAGACTTTGAAGATTTACCTACTCCTTACTGGATCTTGAGGATCTCCCGCAATGTTTGTTTACCTACTCCTTCCTACTTGTGGATACGTCGCTCGGTAGGTCAGATTTTTATTGGGCCTTTGTTGGATGCACAGCAGCAGTCCTGAAGCTGATGCTGAGCTAGAATGGAAAATTTTGGAGCTCTCTTGAATCCTCCACCAGAGGAGGATCTCGTTACATATGAAATAATTCAAACTCAATCTTAATTCTGTGGATACAAGTAATTATTATCATAACTATAAACTTCAACACACGACTAGCTTATACTATATCACTGCCATCTCTCTAGATTGGCATTGAAGCTTGGATGCGTAAATTCTGTCGATAAGTGTATCTCCTAGCCCAGAAGATAAAGTTCAACACTGCGAGTATTTGCATAAAGCATAGCAGCCAGTAAAAATAATCAAGGTGACTCTTATTCAAGTTGTTTCCCTCTATCCATCCTCTCCCGCTGGTACCATGTCTACTTGCTTTATTTGCCAATTCAACTGTAATAGTTCCCAGGAAAGAAGCTAAGCCATACACGCACCAAAAGATTGCTGTCCCTATTGATTTCATTCCTCTCGGCGCTTCACTGTTGAAGAATTCCAGCATTCCAACGAAGGAAGTAACATCAACAACACCCAAGCAAAAGAATTGCACCAAAAGCCAGAATACTGACATTGGCACGCCAGTGGTCATGTTTTGAAGCCCGTTCTCCTCTACAATTTTCATTCTTCTGTTCTCCACCGCTGCTGCTGCGCACATCGCAAATGCAGTAAATAAAAACCCAACAGCAACGCGTTGCAAGTGAGTTATACCGCCTGTGTACCCTGTGATCCTTCTCAGAAATGGCACGATGGATCGGTCATAAACTACGAGCATCACAGACTGAAATAATTGTGGTATTACAAATAGATTTGCAGGCGAGATTCGAATGTTTCCGAGCCTGGTGTCCATGGTGGTGCCTTGTTGCACAGTGAGACTTAGGAGCAAGCCATTTGGAATGCTGCCCAATATGGAACTGATGATGATAGGAACCATTCCTAAGATCACTTTTGTTTCCTCCACTTGAGTTACAGTGCATAAGGACCAAGGGCCATTGTCAGATCCAGGCTCACCAACGATAGCACCTTTGTCAAGGAACCTGATAACATTATAAGAACATTAGCCAATCACTGACTAGGACACTGATAAACTCATGATCTTAAAAATTATTAATGCACTTACTTGAATCCTTGTGTGTGTGAAAGCACTTCCACTTCATTGGTGCCTTTTTGAGGAGTTTTATTAAGGTGTTCTGGGTTTTCAGGCAGTGACACATTTCTCTTTCTGAATGCTGCTACTAAAACCTATGCATGGTAAGAGGTGTCAGGAAAACCAACAAAAGGCATTCAGATCAAAGGTGAACTTAATGTCTAGAAAATAGTGTTTAACCTGTAATGTCCTGGTTAAGGGACTTCCATCAGGTATCTGATTGCGATACCAAGGGAAACCACTAGCAACCACAAGCACTGATAAAAGAACTGAAAGAGCCTGAACACCAAAGCCAATATCCCAACCCTTGTTATTCTGAATCCATACTAGCAAAATTAGCCCTATTAATCCTCCTAGTGAGATCCCAAATGCGTAAGAATTGAAGAAGCTAGTTCTTTCTATTACTTCAACCGGATCTTCACCATCAAACTGATCCCCTCCCAGTGAGGGCGATGAGACACGAACACAACCATCACCCAACGCTAGCATGTACAAGCCCAAGTAAAGAAGGAAAGAGTTCCAGCCATGGACTTTCTGGCAAATTTGGCCTTGGTCATTGATGTTGCAAGGTGGAGGATGGAGTGATGGAAGGTGTGCTTGCAGTGCTAGTAATCCATATCCCTGAAATTAAAAAAAAAAAGTAAATTGTTTTAAATTCACGAAAGACTTTCATTTTGGACTGAACATAAAGTACAAACAATTCATTATCATCTGTGTTGACTACTGAGTGAGATCAGCCAATACAAATATTTCATCAATTAAGCAGACCGATGTAGCAGCTGTCTATTAGGTGAGTTCCAAGGAAGGTGACCTAACACATGCATTTCTTTAGGAGATTAGTTTCTTAAACATAAGGATGTTTGATCATACTACTTATGCACTTTGTTGACAATATTTATCCGATAAATACAGAACTTAAATCAAGAAAAAATTGTACAAACTGTTCTAGCCATTGTTTCTTTTTAAGGAGAAATAGTCTGAATAACTCACTTAAACCACTGCTTTAAAAGCAATAAATAATTTTATAAGCATTTGCTAGTGATGTAAACAAAGGAAACTCAAATTTTCTTGTAGAATTACCATGAATTCAATAGGCCCAAATATGAGTATGGTCTTAAATCTTGTGATGTAAGAGTCAGAGATGAAGGCTCCCAAGAGAGTGAAGGCACAGCTTGCGCCAACAAGGTTATTGACCATGGTTGAAGAGTTTGCAATGCCCTCGTTCATGGTTCCATGCAAATAAGTCACCAAGTTCAACAAGATCGGGATGAAGGCAAAGTTCAGCAAAAGTGTTTGTGCTGCAGTATACATAAATATATATTCATGAATTCTGAAGAGTCTTGTAGTGCAGGAAAAGTTAGAATTAAACTTACTGCAGATGAAGGAGGCAGCTCGTGCACCACCATGTCGTTTTTTGTTGATAGGCTTTCCTTTCCAATCTACAAAACCATGGATAGCCATTGAGCTAGCAAACTGATCAACAACTCTTATGAGTACTCCAGTGCTTCTGTGCTTATTTATCTGCATGCTAAGCGAGGAGAAGAATGTACATTTTAATGATTGTGCAATGCTTACGGGAGAGTGACATGAACGCGACATTAATTAATGCCTCTACTAATAATTTAGTATTTTTATCGTTAGTAGTTTTTTATACGACTAAGTTACATGGATAAAATTGATGTCGTGTGACGTGAAAATGACGAATTGAAGTCGTTTGTGATTATACAATAGATTCTTGGAATCCGATATCAACGGGAGTTTTGTGCCTCGGGTTGTATATTTTTTTTTATATGAACCATGAGTCGAATGTGACCTTGAATCGAATGTTCAATCTACAGTTCGTTTTGATCTTTCTTTTTATTTATGTATTTTTTTAATTTACATCAAATATTAAAAGTTTCAATTCTGAAATTCTTAAAAGTCGCTTTTAAAGATCTAACTACTTGTAGACCCGAGATCAAGTAGATGGTTATAGGAACCTTTTCTATCACTTTTAGATTATTCTATTTGTATTTTAAAAAATATTTTAAATTTAATAATTTTAGTGGGCCAAACAAGCCAAATAAATCAATTTATTTTTTTAAAAAGTATTTTGAATTTAATAATTTGTTCGATCAAGGAGGTTAGGTACATTAAATTTGACAGTCTTGTTGGAACAAATGGATGAGTTGGATAGGTCAACTAATCTAATTGGGTGAGATAGAAGATCAGGGTGAATAAAAATTTAATTAAATTGAATAAATTAATCAAATTTAAAATTTTGATTATATTATTTCAGAATTTTATTTTATTTTATTTTTCTAAACAATCAGTTATATTGATTAATTTAATTCGATTTTAATTTTAAAATAAACTAAAATATAATAATTAATCCTTAAATTTTTAAGTATGTGAATCTATAAATCCTTAACTAACCGATAAATCTCTTATAAATATTAAATTTGATTAATTCGGGGTTGATCAATTTATCTATATGTTATCGTTTCTTATCGTTTGATATTTATTGAAAAATTTAATAGATTCGATTAATTTGGAAAAAAACTAATTTATTAAATTATGATTAATTCAATTTGATTTAATTTTAATTGAATATTCGCCCATAAGACGACGTGTTTGTGAGGTAAGATGGGCCGAATTAAATAGATTAAGTGGGATTAACGAGTCAAACGAGTTCAGTTAGATGTGCGAATAGCTAGACTAAGCCAACTAATAATGCTAGTTCATGATTGATGAAGTCAAACAAAATATAACTAATAAAGTAGGTAGTCCAAGTATAAATAATAAAGTAGATGAAATCATTTGATCAAATAAATTAGTCTAGTATGATTGAATGCAAACGGATATGATAAGATGACCATGTCGAGTATCTAGTGAATAAGTCATGACAAATAAGCTAGCAAAAGATTTACTTAAAGTGTAGCAACACAAAGAAAAACCACTCTTTTAAGAACCTTTATATTTTAGTCTCTCATTTGAGTTTATTTTCTACCAAAGTAATAAAACTTGCAATTAAAAATGATCAGCATATCTTGTAGTTGCTCACCAAGAACCTGTATGGACTTAATTCTCCACATCGATCATATCATGGGGGTCTTATTCAATGAAGAAAAATGAGCAGTGGACCAATTAACTGCATCACTATTAAATGAGAGCAGGTAAGAGGCAAAGAAGTTGAATTTTCTATCGATAATTATCTCTTTGCATGTCTTTTTCACTTATCAGAAGTAAACGATTCCACATGATAGTGTACAGCACTGGAATAAGCCTCCTATGCCATCTGTTTCAGATAAATGACTCCACCATACGAGACGCTGGAAATGAACCCCGTTTTCCCCGACACTTTAACCTTATATGACTTTGATTTGACTAAGTAAACACAGTAGACTTTTCAGAGATTCGACTGGGTGAAATATTCGATAGGGACATTGCAGTGTGTGAAATATCTAGGGTGGGTGCGAAGCTGACCAAATCTCCCCGTAGACTTTGATCAGTTGCCTCCTAAGTGCGCACTCAATGCGACATGATTAACGAGGTTAGAAAAATCTCATTAATTATGCTTTTTTTAGTAAGGGGATGCACAAGGCGTGCAGTTGTCTCGCAACTGAGCAGGAAGATTGTCTAAAATTGCTGTTAGGTGCCGCCTTCATCACAAAAATTTTATCGTCCAAGTAAAGAGGAAGATGGATGAAAATCTATAGAGGAGGAATATTCAATTGCAATTGTCGAGGGAATTGCGATTGTCGAGGGATTTTGGTTCGTGAATCTCTGAAAGGTTCTTTGATCTCGTAGTAAATTGCTCTTCTGATAACAAAGCACAAAGAACACAAGATCTGTCACTAAAAATATCATGAAGTTTATCGACGGAATTTTCTGTCAAAATTCTGTGCAGCTACCGATGAAATTTCGAAGGGATTTTCTCCGTCGACGTAAATTCCGTAAGTAACATTTCACCGACGAAAATTTCGTACCATCGGTACATTTACCAACGGAATATTGTCCGTCAAAAAAATATTCCGACGGAAATAAAATTCTGTCGGAAGCTGTCTTCGACAGAAATAACATTTTTCGTCTGAGAATTTCTGACGAAAACAGCTGATTCCGTCGAAAATTTCCAACGGAAAAGTTCATTCCGTTGGAAATTCTGTTTCGATATTTTCCGATTGAAATACATTTCCATCGGAAATCTCTCGAAATTAAAAAAAAATATGTGGTTTATTTTATTTAGGATTATCATATGTACAATTTATATATATAAACCATCACATCATACAAAAATATTCAATTATATCCAAAAAATATCTAAACATATCCAAACCCATCCAAGCATACCCAATCACATCCAAAAATATCTAAACACATCCAAACATCCACACACATATCAAAACACATATAAACCGATAAACGCAAATAAAAATCTAAAGAAAAAATAAACTAAAGTATCTAAACTCAAACTAAAGTATTTAAATATCTAAATACATAAACTAAAATAACTAAACACAAACTAAAGTATTAAAGTATCTAAATATGAATTCAATAAAAAAAACTTAAATATTAAAGTATCTAAATATGAATCAATAAAAAAAAACATACAAATCAATATAAAAGTCTAACACTATCCGTCCAGGGCCGTCTTCAGAAAATTGGAGGCCCTAGGCTAATTTTTAAATAAAAATCTTATATAATTTTTTGAATTAAATATAAAATAATCGATAATTAAATGCACATGATTATCATGATGGATAAACTAAGAGAATCAAACGAGAGAACAAGTAATATACTAATATACGTACAGACTGAACTTCCACATTCCAGACAAAATGAGATGACCTTACATGATGGATAAACTAAGAAATTTGAATGAAGATAATTAAGAGGTTTAAATTGCAAATGAAAACAAATTGATCAAGAACTTCTCAAGTTTTCTTACAAAAGAAAATAGAAAACTTGGAAGATGAAACATTAAAACTACCAAATGCTGATGGAAACTTGATTATTTGGTTTGCACAGGAGAGATTGGCGTTGGTGATTGGCGATTGGTGATTGGCGAAGATGCCGAAGAGGTGAAGAGAATCGCGGGATGACACGACGACAGGAAAGGGATTAGGGCTTCGGATTGAAGATAATTAAGAGAATCAAATTGCAAATGAAAACAAATTGATTAGCAACTTCTCAAGTTTTCTTACAAAAGAAAACAGAGCACTTGGAAGATGAAACACTGAAACTACCAAATATTGATGGAAACTTGATTACCTGGTTTGCACCAGAGAGATTGGCGTTGGCGAAGATGTCGAAGAGGCGAAGAGAATCGTAGGATGGCACAGCGTCGGCGATAGGAAAGGGATTAGGGCTTCGCCGCTTCGGTGCTATTCGAAGAGTATTTGACGAGAAAAGAGAGAAATAAAATTTTACAAAAGATATATATATATATATATATATATATATATATATATATATATATATATATACACACACGAAAAAACTATGCTGCGGACCGACACCAACGGCGGCCTTCGGCTGCTGCCCCTGAACAAAACTATAACCCGGGGGGGGGGGGGGTGCGGTGAAGCCGTCGGGGTACGGGTGAACCCGTCGGGGACGCTCCCGAACCCCCGGTGGCCGATCAGACACTTGCTTGATCGATCACGGCCGTTGTCACGCACACGGTCCGCAGGGCGCGATCCACAACATAATTTTTTCGTATATATATATGCTTCGTTCATGCCATTAAAAATTAAAAAAATGATTGATTATTATTATACTTAAAATAATGACTAACAGATATATAAAAGGCTTCTCTGCCGCTAAAAGAAGGTTTTGCCCCTAGCCATTAAAAATGATTCATTAAATATAATACTTAAAATAAAAAATTTTAAGGCCTTAAAAGTGGGGGAGGCCCTAGGCAATTGCCTTGGTTGCCTCCCCCTAGGGTCGGCTTTGTATCCGTCCATAATAAGAGCATTACAAAAAAATCTATAAAAAGTTAAAATATAATATATTATAATCAGAATGATATATAATTATATATTTTACATCGATTGTATAATAATTTTAATTGTAATTAAAAAATACCTAAATAAAATAGCAGATAAGGTTAGAGATAAATAAAATACCACAGAGGAGTTCTGAAACAAAAATCAAATCAACATATTAGTTTATATAAACAGAATAAATATATTTTGCAAGATTTAATATGTGATAAATAAAAAACACATATCCAACAATACGTTATTGATAAATAAAAAAATTATTATGTAATTGAACATACCTTAAAAAAAGTTAATCAGTCGGTTCAGAGGACACTTGCATCTTCTATGATGGCGGATGAGGCAAAGAAGCTAGGATCGATCACATACGACTCTTGAGTTCTCTATTTTTTGCCACAAGCTTCTGATGCGCCTCATCTCTCCTTGCATTATTAGCGATCCTCGTCGCTTCATCAACGACCCTCCTCGCTTCATCAGCGACCCTCCTCTCATTCTCAACGATCATCCATTCCGCCACCTCTCCTCGCATTGATTGAACTTGACTACACAGGTCTTGATTTTCTTCTAATATCTTGTTCATCTCACTAGAATAAGATGAATAACGGTAACTGGCATGACGTCTCAGAGTCCGTAAGTAATCATCAAATGTAACTTTGGCCTGAGAGCCAAGGCCGTAGAGGGTTGAGTTTTTTGTTCGTCCACCGATATATAATATCATAATATATGTCATTAAGTGCGTCGGTTGATAAAGATTGTGACTTTCCCTCCTCTACTGCAAGTTGAGATACCTGAGCGATTGATACAGGAGCATTCTATGCACGAGCCAATATATGATGATGAATTTGATAAGGTTCCTTGTGAAGAGATGACCCGAAAAAAGAGAATGCTAACATTAATGCATCTCCATTAATTATTCCAACAAGCATATTAGAGCCCCAGGGCGCTTTCTATCAGTTTATTGATTTTAGTTCCTATTATGGATCCGAGGTTGAAGATTTTGGAACCATTCAAGACCAACACCCATTTTTCAAAGAGAGTTAATAACAAAGAGTGAGAGAAAAAAAATATTAGAATATTTTTAGATATCACTAAAACATAATTAAAAAATTAATTTAAAAGTGACTTAGGAACCCAAAATAAGTTTCTACTACGGAGTTAATTAAGAATTTAAGAGGAATATAGTTCTTGGGCGCTTTTCTAAGTTGACCCTTATGATTTTTTTAATATACCAGTTCAAATTATCAGGATAACTATTTTTCTTTTGACGCAAACATGCAATATTAAATTCTAATTTTTCAACTAAATTTCTTAAATTAATATTTTTATTTTTCAGTTTATCAGAAACATCAGAAGAACAAGCACTAGTAAATTTTATTTTCAATTCTTGATTTTCTTATTCTAATTTACAGTTAGCCTTAAGCATTGCATTTATTCTTGAATATAATTGATCGTGAGGAGAAGATTGACCTCACTTACTGGGTCACTTTCGAAAAGTGGGACTCCCCCTTGGTCGCTACTTTTTTCTGACATAGCCCCCCTTCATTAGTGCTTGCTCTTCTCTTGATGACTTGCAATCAGTGCAAGTCTAGCGTATTCTTCAGCTTCTGATTCATCGGACGAGGTCTCGTCCCAGGTGTCTTTCAGCCAGTGTTCTGAAAACCAGACCGGACTGGCCGGTCGGGTCGGTTGAACCGGGAACCGACCAGATTTTCGGTCCGAGTTGACTCTGAAAATCAGCTACTCAAGAACCGGATGCGAACCGTTCTGAACCGGTTGGAAACTGGTGAACCGGACAAATGGAAAAGTCGGTCAAATCGGCTTGGTTTATTTTATTTTTCATTTTTTGATTTTCCCCCCTTTTGCAGTTTTGCTTTCTTACTGAAAATGAAAATTGAAAAAGAAAATGCCGAAAACCAAGTTTGCTTTCACCCAAAATCCCAAACGAACAAACTTGTTGTTTGCTTGCAAGAGAGTCACCACCGCTAGCCTCTTGCCGCATCGCCCTGCCTCTACCAGCCTTGTCGCGCCGCCCTGCCTCCGCTAGCCTCGCTTCGCCGCCGCTAGCCTCGCCCCGTCTCTAGCCTCCTTGCGTCGTTGTGCTGGCATATGAAGGCAACAATATATGACATATTTGGAAGTGTAATTTTGCATGTGCTTTACTAGTGCCCCCTGTTTAAGTGTTTATGGGTGAACAAATGCTATTGTGATATAGTTTTAACTTCTAATAAGATTCTTTAATTCGTATCCAGATTTCTTGAATCCAATGGTTTTAAACTTGAATTTTTCTTTGAAACTAATCTTTTTTCAAGAATACCGTACTGAGTTGCTAACAAAAACATATCACATGCTCGACTTAGTTGATCTAATCTTGAAAAAGTAGTTGGATAAGTTGTTAGTTTCATATATTTATATAAATACATGCTTTAT
Source organism: Boesenbergia rotunda (assembly GCA_024364735.1). Taxonomy (NCBI): domain Eukaryota; kingdom Viridiplantae; phylum Streptophyta; class Magnoliopsida; order Zingiberales; family Zingiberaceae; genus Boesenbergia; species Boesenbergia rotunda. The sequence goes on along the minus strand of JAGFNQ010006618.1, from coordinate 203,631 downwards.
TATATATCGGTTATATGCCGGTTGGACCCCCGGTTAAACTAGTTGAACCTTTGATCTTCTGAACCCTTGCTCCGACCGGTTCGATGTCCGGTCCAGTTCTCAGAACCTTGCTTTTAGCGCCTTCCTCCTCTTTTGCTGGTTCTTGAGTTTGGGACATTGGTATTTTAGATAACCCTCCTCTTTGCAGTTATAGCATTGGACTGTACGTTTCTTTGGAGATTGTCTTTTACCCTAAAACTTTGAAAATTTATTAGCATTTTAAAATAAACTTTTAAGGTTTTTTTTACCATTTCTGTCATATTTTCATCGTTCGTTGACGACTCTTCTTCTATTTGATTTTTCCTTGAGTTCAGAGCGACGTTGTCTGCTTTCCTGCTGTCATGCCCCCAGAGGCACATGCTTACTCGAAAATCGGGCAGCATCTCCTCTGTATGACGGATAATATGGGGCAAATATACATAATATATCCACAAATATAGCTCAGCCACAAGCGGCTGGCATCACAACAATAAGTATAAGACACATCCATGCAGTTTATATCGAAACAAAATAATAATGGGTGACTCAACCACCTTAAACATAGAAGAAAATCACAACCAACGAGAACTCAAAAGTCTCGGTAATAATAATAACAAAACCAGTCCGATAACTGTTAAACAAATGAAATGCGGAAAACTAACACAATACCGAAATAGAAACCGCTAAACCAAACTGACACGGTGGGACTGGAAATTGGATCATCTCCTGGCTCCAAGCAAATCATCTACCTGCTACCTGAAACAAAAATAGGTGGTAGCGGTGGTGAGTCCGGGCGGACTCTGCGGGTATATGAGTAGACAATAAGCATGGCATAATTAAGATAACGAAATAGAGAATCAACAGGGTACAATCCATAAGAAGTATAAGATTCCCTAATCATGCATAACAAATATAATACGACATGGTATAAAACCGAATAACAACTAAACAAGTGTAAAACGACGCAATAACAATAAAGCCAAGATATACATGCATGTTAATCATGTGCAACAACCATAGCTCATATAAATGCAACAATCATAGGAAAATGCATAAACGAAATACGTATGTACATAATGCAATAACATGTGTCACCCCTGACGCCAGTCAAGCCGCCAACACATCACATCTGTGTGACCGAGTGGGTAGGGCTATGACAACTGTACGCACTCCAACACATAAATACCACGGAAGGCGTGGTTGAATGGACAGGATGCTGGGGAGCCCACACTCCAGACCCCTATACCTAGGGGGAGCTATCACAGCTACAATATCCCTTTAAAACAACGGTGAGGGTGAGCCACCAACGACTCTAATATCCCTCTAAAACAACGGTGAGGGTGTCACTGTTTGGCATAACAGGACAGATGCTCGCACTCTAATAACTACCACCACAACAAGTGGTTGAGTGAATCGAGCAACAATATGACTAATGACGGCTTAACCAAATGTAAGCCCAACAGTCGTTAGTATGCAACGTGCAAGTATGGTGCATGCTATACGATGCACGAACAACCGGAGAAACAACGATGCAATAAAATTCAATGAGTATACGATGCATCAATACAACTAACCAGAAATCACAAACCAACGATTATGCACCTACACTAATAGGTAGGATATTTCTAATGCCAAATAAACCTAATTGTGTTTAATGGACTTCTAAGTGCTCGCGTACAAACAACACTTTACAGAATAAAAAACCAATAGAGGACTGTACGGATACAAATTTGGAATACTCGAAGATCAACGAAGAACAAGTCTCAATGGCGATGTTTAAATAACAAACGAAAAAGAACAAGGTCAAGCAACCTATTAGACATAATATAACCATGCTTTTAAGGTAAAGAAAACTACTCGAGTACAAAGGAGAAGTACCCGCCTTATAATCGTAGAAGTCCGTAAACGAGAACCTTCCACGATCAACCGAACAAGTCCAACTCAAGGTCCTGTATCAAGGACACAAATTTAACTAATTATAAAATAAATAAATTAGCTAAATTAAAATACTAACATTATTAAGATAGATCCTACTTAGAACATCCATTGAAATAAATCCAAACAATTATAGGTTCTTTCTTAACCCAAGGAAAAGAGTAAATATCCAACTCTTAGCAAATTAGAAAACTCAAATGAAACATTAACCCAAGCTACACTTCCCACGCATGGAATTCACGACAACTCACTTAAACACATCCACCAAAGAACCAATTTCCAACACCACAAGGAATACATGGCAGTAAGAACCATAATGCTATACATTAATTTTCTTCACCTATCAGTTTAGCACATAATCAAGCTCTAAACAATCCTCGGCAGAACACTACAAATTCAAATAACTAACCCAAGACTTCATCCAAACAACCACCATAAACACAACCTACCATAGCTACATCCATCACAGAGCCAAGGCAAAAATCTGCACTTAGTTAGAATTTACCATCCCATATGTAACAGAACAAAATTATTACTAAACATATAAACCTTACCTTGGTTGCTCACGGTAGAATAAAGAAACCAAAACCCACACCTCACGGCAACAACTCGCAACATAAACAATTGGTGAAGAAATTCTATCAAAACAACCCTATTCCATAGTAAAACCAAACCGAGGCTTACCAAAATAGAAATCGACTGGCTGTAATCGCGTGGAGGAAGAAGAGGGCGATCGGTAGGGTTCGGCAGGAGCGGCGGCACTCTGCTCATGTGCGCCGGAGAAGAAGAAGCAGAAGGGAAGTGGAGAAGAAGAAATGAGAGGAAGAGTAGAGGGCGTGGGGCGGCGGTCGGCGTCGCTAGGGCTGCGGGCGGTTGGCGTCGCTAGGGCTGCGGCGTCAGGCAAAACTGAAAGGGACGGGAAGAACTGAATCGGGAGAGGTTTAAGGGAAATCTAGGGGTTTTAATATTTGTTTTGGCATTTTGTAAATAAACCCAGTAGATTTTGAAAATTGCAACTAGGCCCTTTATTTAAAAAAATTACCTTTTCAACCCTTTAAAAATTCGGTATCTAAAATACTCCCCTACTAACAAAGATTTGGTCCCCAAATTTCGCCAGTAAACCACAACAAATACTAATCAACAACCAGAGAAGTCAACAACCCAGACTAGTCCGCAACCATAAACAATAAACCGCAACGAGTACTGGTCAACAACAATAGAAATCAACAACCCAGATATAATACGAATACAGAATGAAAAACAATCATACGCACCTCAAGTAAATAGATGAGGATAGCGAGCTCTGATCGAATCCTCGAGCTCCCAAGTAGCTTCCTCATCAGAGTGGTGCTGCCAACCAACTTTGACTAAACGAACTGTCTTGTTCCTCAACCGATGCTCTTTGAGGTCCAGAATCCGCATAGGCACCTCCTTATAAGTCGCATCTGGCTGAAGTGTGACCGACACCTCTGATAACACATGTGTAGGATCTGGTACATATTTCCTCAGCATGGAAACATGAAACACATCGTGAACTCCAGCCAAAGACGGTGGTAACGCTAGATGATAAGCGACGGCTCCAATCCGCTCCAAAATCTGGAAAGGTCCAATATAGCGTGGAGCTAGCTTTCCTCTCAACCCAAACCTCTTCACCCCTTTCGTGGGCGATACTCGTAAGAACACATGATCGCTCACGGAGAACTCCAAGGGTCTGCGTCTCCGATCTGCATAACTCTTCTGACAATCCTGAGCCTCTGACAGCCTACGTCTGATTGCACGGACTAGCTCTGCGTCATGCTGAATACTCTGAGGACCTAGCAACTGAGATTCCTGAACCTCCTCCCAGAGGGTGGGTGTCCTGCAAGCTCTACCATACAATCCCTCGAAAGGTGCCATCTGAATAGCCGAATGATAGCTATTATTATAGGAAAACTCAACCAAATGCAGGTGATCCTCCTAGTTGCCTCCAAAGTCTATAACGCAAGATCTCAACAAATCCTCCAGTGTCTGAATGGTACGCTCAGACTGCCCGTCCGTCTGCGGATGAAAGGTTGTGCTGAATCGAAGCTCGGTACCCATAGCTTGCTGCAAACTTTGCCAAAATCGTGAAGTAAAACGCGGGTCTCTATCTGATATGATGCTCAGAGGAACACCATGTAATCTGATAACCTCACGGCAGTACAACTCTGCCAGCTTGTCCATAGAATCTGTCCTCTGAATCCCCAAGAAATGAGCGGATTTGGTTAATCGATCAACGATCACCCAAATCGCATCGTGTCTTCCACGAGACCTCGGTAATCCAACAACGAAATCCATCGTGATGTGTTCCCACTTCCACTCAGGAATAGGGATCTTTTGAAGTAATCTAGCAGGTCTCTGATGCTCGGCCTTCACCTGCTGGCACACCAGACATCTAGCAACAAAATCCGCGATGTCTTTCTTTATACCGTTCCACCAATAGGAACGTCTCAAATCTCAGTACATACGGGTTCCACCAGGATGTATAGCAAACCGAGATCGATGAGCCTCCTGAAGCAACTCATCTATGACCGGATGTGACTTAGGTACACATAATCTCCCTCGAAAATAAAGAATACCCTCGTCATCTCGTGTAAATCAGTCTGCTGCTCGGAGGCTATCCGGCTGCCTAGGAACTGCAAATGATGATCACTAGCCTGAGCCTCTCTGATCTTCGTACTGATCGAATACTGAGCAACCATAGTCACCAACAACCCTTTCTCTGTCTGACCCTGCTCCTCCAGTCCCAACTCTAAGAAGCTCTGAACTAACTCGGTGACCATAACTCAGTGACAAGCTAGAACACTCCGGGATTTTCTGCTGAGTGCATCTGCAACTACATTAGCTTTCCCTGGATGGTAGCTAATAGTACAGTCATAATCTTTCAAGAATGCCATCCATCTTCTCTGACGAAGATTCAGCTCCTTCTGAGTGAACAAATACTTGAGGCTCTTGTGATCCGTGAAAATCTCAAACGTGACGCCGTAGAGATGATGTCTCCATATTATCAGGGCAAAAATAATGGCTGCAAGCTCTAAGTCTTGAACTGGATAATTTTTCTGATGTTCCTTCAGCTGACGAGAAGCATAAGAGACTACCCGTCCATGCTGCATCAAAACTGCACCCAAACTCAGATGTGAAGCGTCAGTGTAGAGTACAAATCCATCCTCGCCTGAAGGTAACACCAATACAGGCGCAGACACCAATCGCCGCTTGAGCTCCTGAAAACTTATCTCGCAAGACTCTGTCCAATCAAATTTCACGCCTTTTCTGGTCAGACGTGTCAACGGTGAAGCGATACTGGAAACCCCCTCAACAAATCGACGATAATAACCAGCCAATCCGAGAAAACTGCGCACCTCCTGAACCGACTTAGGCTGTTCCCAACTGGTAACAGTCTCGATCTTCTGGGGATTTACGGAAATACCTCTACTGGAAACAACGTGTCCGAGAAAACCCACAGAAGACAACCAGAAAGCACACTTACTAAACTTTGCATACAACTGCTCCCGACGGAGCGTCTCCAGAATGATACGAAGGTGGCACGCATGTTCCTCCTTGGAACGGGAGTAAATCAGGATGTCGTCGATGAAAATAATAACAAACTGATCCAAATACTCCATAAAAACCCGATTCATCAGATCCATAAATATTGCAGGAGCATTGGTAAGCCCAAATGGCATTACCAAAAACTCGTAATGTCCGTACCGGGTGCGGAAAGCTATCATTCGAATATCCGAATCCCTGATCCTCAACTGATGATATCTAGACCGCAAATCAATTTTAGAATACACTGAGGTATCCTTCAACTGATCAAACAAATCCTCAATACGAGGTAGGTGATACTTGTTTTTGATGGTCACAGCATTCAACTGCCTGTAGTCGATGCATAGCCTCATAGAACCATCCTTCTTGACGAATAAAACTGGTGAACCCCATGGAGATACACTAGGACGAATAAATCCCCTGTCAAGAAACTCTTGAAGCTGGACCTTTAGCTTGTCCAACTCCTTAGGCGCCATACGATACGGAGCATTTGATGCCGGCGCAGTCCCCGGAATCAACTCGATCACAAATTCAACTTGCCTTCTAGGAGGCAAACCAGGTAGCTCCTCTGGAAATAAGTCTGGAAATTTTTGGACCACTGGAACATCCAAGAGCTGAGGGCTACTGCTACCATCAGTACTGATCAATGATAATAGAAAACCCTGACATCCATGCGATATAAGCTTCTGAGCTTGAAGTGCAGAGATAATAGAAATCCCATCATCTCTGGTGCCAATGAATTCCCACGAGGGTTGGTTCGGAGGCCGAAACCTGACCACCCTCGCTTGGCAATCAACTGTGGCATGATAAGCCGCCAACGAGTCTATGCCCAGAATAATATCAAACTCTACCATCTCGAAAACTGACAGATCCACGGTGAGGGTACAATTGCCGAAGTCTAATGGACACGCCTTGACTTCCTGCGTGATATCCGATACCTCACCGGATGGTAGAGACACTGATAAACGTTGTGATCTAAGGGTAGGCAATCTACTAATTTTTCCCATAAACAGTCGTGATATAAAAGAACTAGAACTACCAGTATCAATAAGTAATTCAGCAGGAAATGCATAAACTGAAATCATACCATGAAAGACCGATCCATTGGCCCGTTGTGCCTCCTCTCTGGTGACTGCATAAACTCGGCCTGTCTCTGAAGCTGAAGGTGACAACGCCAGGATTGGCTGCGGCTGAGAAGATGAAGGTCCAGCAATCTGATGGGGTTGATATCCAGAAGGCCCAACCGACTGCTGAGACTGATAACTCGAAGCTCCGGACGATGACTGATGCTGATAAACTGCAGGCTGGTATACTGGATGTGGCTGCTGATAGTATGATCCTGACCCAGAATATTGAGACCCCACTGGTGAGGAGTACTCATGCCCAGGCATACCATACATCTGGGCTGGTGGTGGAACTGCCTGCTGACGTCTTGTCTGCTGCGGTCGGAATGACGTCTGAGTATAACGGCCGCCTCGATATGGCCTCTGCGGTCCTGATCGGCCACCCCGAGGAGTAAATGCTGGAGACTTATGCTGCGCTTTCAATGGACAGCCTTGACTCTCATGATCTGGAAGTTTACAATAATAACAGATAGGGTGCTCCAGAGGACAATTTGATTTGTCGTGGTCCTTAGAACCACACTGAAAATAATGAGTCACATCATTAGTAAACCTCCGAGTCTGGTGAGAACCCTGCGATGATCCTGCTGAAAACCGTCCAAACTTCTGGGGTTGAGATCGAGGCACCAAAGTCTCCTGCGTAGCCTGACTCCTGCTACTGCGCTTCTGTCCAACTGTCTGCTGTCTCTGTGTCGCAGTTGAACCCTGAGTTGTCTGCTTCCCTTTGTTCTTATCACCATGCAACTGCTGCTGGATCATCTCGGCGTGTAAAGCCCGATCCAAAGCCTCTCGATATGAAGTAGGAATCCATCCAGACAAACACATTTGGATATATCCAGCTAAACCCAGCATAAACTGTGTCGTCCGCTCCGACTCTGTAGCAACCAACTGAGGACAAAACTCTGCTAGGCGAATGAATTCCGCCTCATACTCCATAACTGAGTGGTCTCCCTGATGAAGAGCAAGAAACTCCTGTCGTCAGGCTGTACGAAACGCGGCAGGATAATACTTGCCCTCGAAAGCCTCGCGGAAAGAAACCTAAGAAATCGGCCGTCCACCAATAAGAGTCTTCTGCATATTCCACCAAGTGACAGCCTGATTTCGAAGATGATACGTAGCCAACTCTACCTTCTCTACGTCTATGAGGATCATATAACTGAAGGTGTCCTCCAATGTCTCCAACCAGGCACGAGCTGCATAGGGATCTGGTTCCCCATGGAATAGTGTGAAGCGACCCTTCACAGACGCTGCCAGCAACGGAATCCGAGCTCTATCCAGAAGCCAACCCGCTTGGGCAGGGGGTACCCCAAATGGCACTCCAGGAACTGCCATTGGTGGTACTGATGGACTTGCCTCTGATGGTACAACTGGAACTGCTGTCGGATATACAGGAGAAGATACTCTCCGTGGTGGGGATCTCAGCTCACCCGAAGGGTCCTGGTGAGCTGATCCCTGACCAGTCGGCTCCACTCTGGTAGGTGTCTCACCTTCCTGATTTGTATCTCCTTCGACCTCCTCTGGCCTCCCCCATGATCGTCGTCCATGACCACGAGCACGTGGTGGAGATAACTCAATATGACGAGGCATATCTGTTAACAAAACCAACATATATTATTTAGATATAAATTTAATCAAATTTAAAACCAGCTTACTTCTTGTTTGTCGGGAGAGATCTCGTCGCTGCCAAGTCCCATCACAACCATAACAAGAACATGACTCCGGAAAATAAATCCATAAAGTACAGATAGACCTTATAAAACAAAACAACTTCGTTAACTCTCAAGAAAAAGACTCCGCAAAAATAACCAAAATCTGTAACATACAGATTGACCTCGTAAAATAACTCCGTAAACCCACAGCCACCAAAACATTGCAAAACCTCGCTCTGATACCAAAAATTGTCACTCCTCCAGAGGTACATGCTTACTCAAAAATCGGGCAGCATCTCCCCTGTACGGCGGACAATATGGGGCAAATATACATAATATCTCCACCAATATAGCTCAGCCACAAGCGGCTGGCATCACAACAATAAGTATAAAACACATCCACGCAGTTTATATCGAAACAAAATAATAATGGGTGGCTCACCCACCTTAAACATAGAATAAAATCACAACCAACGAGAACTCAAAAGTCTCTGTAATAATAATAACAAAACCAGTCCGATAACTGTTAAACAAATGAAATACGGAAAACTAACACAATACCGAAATAGAAATCGCTAAACCAAATCGACACGGTGGGACTGAGGGACTGGCAACTGGATCATCTCCTGGCTCCAAGCAAAACATCTACCTGCTAGCTGAAACAAAAATAGGTGGTAGCGGTGGTGAGTCCGGGCGGACTCTGCGGGTATATGAGTAGACAATAAGCATGACATAATTAAGATAACGAAGTAGAGAATGAATAGGGTACAGTCCATAAGAAGTATAAGATTCCCTAATCATGCATAACAAATATAATACGACATGGTATAAAACCAAATAACAACTAAACAAGTGTAAAACGATGAAATAACAATAAAGCCAAGAAATACATGCACGTCAATCATGTGCAACAACCATAGCTCATATAAATGCAACAATCACAGGAAAATGCATAAACAAAATACGTATGCACATGATGCAATGACATGTGTCACCCCTGACGCCAGCCAAGCCGCCAACACATCATATATGTGTGACCGAGTGGGTAGGGCTGTGACAACTATACGCACTCCAACACATAAATACCACGGAAGGTGTGGTTGAGTGGACAGAATGCTGGAGAGCCCACACTCCAGACCCCTATACCTAGGGTGAGCTATCACAGCTACAATATCCCTAAAAAAAACAACGGTGAGGGTGAGCCACCAATGGCTCTAATATCCCTCTAAAACAACGGTGAGGGTGTCACTGTTTGGCATAACAGGACAGATGCTCGCACTCTAATAACTACCACGACAACAAGTGGTTGAGTGAATCGAGCAACAATATGACTAACGACGGCTTAACCAAATGTAAGCCCAACAGTCGTTAGTATGCAACGTGCAAGTATGATGCATGCTATACGATGCACGAACAACCGGAGAAACAACGATGCAATAAAATCCAATGAGTATACGATGCATCAATACAACCAACCAGAAATTACAAACCAACGATTATGCACCTACACTAATAGGTAGGATATTTCTAATGCCAAATAAACCTAATTGTGTTTAATGGACTTCTAAGTGCTCGCGTACAAACGACACTTTACAGAATAGAAAACCAATAGAGGACTGTACGTATATAAATTTGGAATACTCGAAGATCAATGAAGAACAAGTCTCAACGATGATGTTTAAATAATAAACGACAAAGAACAAGGTCAAACAACCTATCAGACATAATATAGCCATGCTTTTAAGGTAAAGAAAACTACTCGAGTACAAAGGAGAAGTACCCGCCTTATAATTGTAGAAGTCCGTAAACGAGAACCTTCCACAATCAACCGAACAAGTCCAACTCAAGGTCCTATATAAAGGAAACAAATTTAGCTAATTATAAAATAAATAAATTAGCTAAATTAAAATACTAACATTATTAAGATAGATCCTACTTAGAACATCCATTGAAATAAATTTAAACAATTATAGGTTCTTTCTTAACCCAAGGAAAAGAGTAAATATCCAACTCTTAGCAAATTAGAAAACTCAAATGAAACATTAACCCAAGCTACACTTCCCACGCATGGAATTCACGACAACTCACTTAAACACATCCACCAAAGAACCAATTTCCAACACCACAAGGAATACATGGCAGTAAGAACCATAATGCTATACATTAATTTTCTTCACCTATCAGTTTAGCACCTAATTAAGCTCTAAACAATCCTCGGCAGAACACTACAAATTCAAATAACTAACCCAAGACTTCATCCAAACAACCACCATAAACACAACCTACCATAGCTACATCCATCACAGAGCCAAGGCAAAAATCTGCACTTTGTTAGAATTTGCCATCCCATATGTAACAGAACAAAATTATTACTAAACATATAAACCTTACCTTGGTTGCTCACGGTAGAATAAAGAAACCAAAACCCACACCTCACGGCAACAACTCGCAACATAAACAATTGGTGAAGAAATTCTATCAAAACAACCCTATTCCATAGTAAAACCAAACCGAGGCTTACCAAAACAGAAATTGACTGGCTGTAATCGCATGGAGGAAGAAGATGGCGATCGGTAGGGTTCGGCAGGAGCGGCGGCACTCTGCTCATGTGCGCCGGAGAAGAAGAAGCAGAAGGGAAGTGGAGAAGAAGAAATGAGAGGAAGAGTAGAGGGCGCGGGGCGGCGGTCGGCGTCGCTAGGGCTGCGGCGTCGGTGAAAACTGAGAGGGACAGGAAAATCTGAATCGGGAGAGGTTTAAGGGAAATCTAGGGGTTTTGATACTTGTTTTGGCATTTTGCAAAGAAACCCAGTAGATTTGGAAAATTGCAACTAGGCCCTTTATTTTTTTTAAAAAAATTACCTTTTCAACCCTTTAAAAATCCGGTATCTAACACCTGCTCTTCCTTACACATCGAGATTCATGAAGCTCTAAAATTGAAAAAAGTTATTCTAGAGTACTTACACCAGGGTCTTTTGATATGTAATATGCATCAATTACTGAGATCCAATCTGGGATTCTCGGGAAAGCATTTAGTGCGTACCATTGAGTGTCGCGACTTGTTACCTTTTCACTGAGGTTCTTGATAAGTACCATTTTTGTGATTATTTTAGATGTTAAAATCCATGTTTGACCCATGTTTTTATTGCTTAATTGTGATTTTACCCTAGGTTTTAGGATTTCCTCTTATTTTGGACTTAATTGCAAAATTACATATTTTTGGATTATTTGGCCACTAATTTTCTGATATATTTTTGTAGGCAAGAAAGGATACTGGACCTAGGGCATACTGGGTCAAACTTGAGTCGGATGTGAACCAGATCGAATTATCAAGCTTACAATTAATCCGGGCCGTCCGATTCAAGAGCGGCTAGATCTGAGCCATCCGGGATGATCTGAAGCAATACGAGCTAGGGCTAGGGTTGATCAAGCACCCTGATCAAGATCTGAAGGTTTCATCCCAATCAGAGCTCAATCAACCGTTGGATCAAGCTTGGAGAGCTCTCGATCATCCACTCAAAGATTAGCTTGATCTGGACCATCCGTTGCAAATTTGGAGGATCCGAGCTACCAAGAGGCAGATCCTGACCCCAGATCATCATCATCAAAGTTTGGCTCCAATAAAAGCAAGATCAACCGTTGGATCTTCTCAAATTAATCACAGCCGTCCATTGGTTATTACTTAAGGAAATTTCCTGCGCATTCTTCCCTGTCGCGTCTCCGCCGTTCTTCATCTTCCTCGCGTGTTCTTCATTTCTTAGCTAATTTTTCTTCATCAAAGGAGGCGCGATCCCTCAATTTCATCATCAGAGCAAGGGCTAGGTTAGTGAAGAGTTCTCAATGAGGTTTCCGATTGGATTTTTGCTCAATAGCGAAGTTGCGCGAGGTCTCGGCAGTTTGCTATCCGACTTCAACAAACTCAGCTGTGCTCCACTTCCACTGCATCCGAGCTGACCAGAGGGGTTCCCTGGAAGGTCTCGGTCATTCCCAAATCCTAATCGCAAGCCACGACAGCAAGTTTGAAGAATTCGGAGCTGAATTTTAGTTTGGGCAAAGTCTGATCAGATTCGGTAGCGGAGGAAGTCTTCACCAATTTGTTGAGCTTGCGGGTCCGAGGTTCTCCCTTGATTGACGACCAAGGAGCTCTTGAGTTGAGAAATGGTTGAGGAGTAGCTTAGATAGTTTAATTTTCGTTTGTAGCTGTAATTTTCGTTACTGCTCTAGTTTCGGTTCTGTTGTTGGTTTCAGATTTGGTTAATCTCGTTTTCTTAATTGTTTAGCTATAATTTAGCTTCAATCTTCAAGTTGAGTAGTTAAGGAACCTGTCTAGTGGATAATTGTTTTAAATTTCAGTTGATTCCTTATTCTAATGCTTGCGTGCCAATTAGCTTTCAGCGTATCAGATAGCTGTCCTGTTTTCAGTGTGTGTATCAGCTTTTCCTTATTGAGTTCCTGCATTTTGTTCCAAGCTCGCTTTAGCTTTACATTATGAGTTTGTCTTGCAGTTTAGTCTAGCTAATTAGCACTCATTTTTAGCTTGCCCATCAGTTATTGCGTACCAACTTCATTTATGTAAACTAATTCTGCATTCCTGCCATCCACCATTTCTGAAAATTCTCAGCTCGTTTCTGAAATTTCAGCTCATTTACCTATGTGTTTCGAGTCCATTAAATAAGAATTCCACTTAAGCCTTGCTGTTCATCAAAATAGAAATTCATTTCAGTCGATTACTTGTTTTGTGTCCAAGTTAACTGCTTCATTTCTGCATTTTGATCAATTCTGCCAAATTCTGCTTATTTCTGCAACTCGGCTTAATTCTGAATTTTCAGCTCATGAATTCTGAGTTTTTGTGTCAAATAAACGTGAGTTCTATCTAGCCTTGCTGATCCTTAGGATTATGCATCCATTTCAGCTCATATTCTGGGTTTGTGTCCAAAACTGCTGCTGAATTTCTGCATTTGGTCTGAAATTGCAGATCTGATACAGTTTTGGCACAAGTGATTCTCTTTGCGTATAAAGCATGCTGTGGAATTGTTTTGCATCAGTTTAGCACATTAGAATCCCTTGCAAGTGAATGCAGTGATGCGCTTGTTCTGTTTCTGAATTGTAGCTGCAGATCTGAATTTGAGTTCTGCAGTTTTTGTGTCTCATTTCTGCCTTTGATTCAGCTGGGCGCATCAGTTGGGGTTTGGGATTTTTGTTTCACCTTCCTTTGTTTATGCATTCAATGGCTACTGAATTCTGCAGTCGAATTATTGCTTCGAACTCTGTTGCTGTACACTAGATTAAAGCCTTGCAGTTTGTATCACTTTAGGCAGCAGTTTCATTTTCTGCAGGATAACTTGTAGCATTTCTGTCAATAGTATCAAGTTCAGGATAGGAATTGTTTGGGACTAAGTCGAATGCAGTTTTTAGAGAGCTATTGTGTTCGAAATCAGTTTCTGAACTCCTTTGCATTTGTTGCTTCTTGATTTTGTAGCTAGCTGGAGTTGTATTTGTCTAAGTTGATTGCTGAATTTTATGGACGGCATTTGATTTAATCTTGCTTGCTGCTGAAAGTTTCCTGCACGGTTTTTGTTCATTTGCTTAGCAATTTGTTTTGCCAATTAGTATCAGAATTGGGTTCCAAAATGGGTTAAGTTCTCTTGGTTGATTCGGTCTCCCATTGATTGAGCTATCAATTGCATTTACTTTGGCTAGTTCATGAGTTTAGTTTTCTTCTTCTCCATTGATATTTCATTTTCGAATTGAACCCAAACCCAAATCTTTATTTGAAACCCACAAACACAAACGACACATAAATACAAGTGCGAATCACACAACGTCAACTAGCCCCGAGAAAAATACGACCTGTGACCCCTATATTACATTTTCAGTTTTTGATTGTAAAAGGGTTCCAGCTTTCATTTATAAATTTTAAATTTGATGAGCCCATACATTTCGTGACAAATTAATCTATTATATTTGGGCCCGTCAGTTCTCAAGGCTCGTGATTAGCTCTTTTACCTTGGCGTGCAGTTGGGCAACTGATTGTCCGTCTTCCATTCGGAGGTTGGTAAGCTGGCTTCGAAGGATATCTCATCGTGTCAGTTTTGCCTCCGTGGTGCCTTCGTGCAATTCCAGAAATTTTTCCCAATGTTCCTTTGCCAAATCGTACTTCCCGATTCGATTGACATCTTGTTCTGGAAGGACGGTCAGTAGGTGAAATTCTGCCTTTCTATTTGCTATAGCGTCTGCTTGCTCCTTTTTGTTCCATGAGTCAGGTTCCTTGATCTTTTCTTCGTTATCTTTCGGCGCTGAAAAATCATTTTTCATTGTTAATTATAATTCATAATCAGTAGTAAAAAATACCTTCATCCTCCTCTTTCAGGCTGCGAGCTCCCCCTCAAACTTCGACTAGTAGATCACTGATCCAACCATTTTTTAGAATTTGCTACAGTTGGCGGTTAGACTTTCTGCGACGTCCTAGTTCTGATACCACTTGTCAGATCGAGGTGGACCGACAAGAGGGGGTTTGAATTACCTCTGTAAAATTAAAACAAATCTTTTGTGCAACTCACAATGATTCCAGATTAGTTGCAACAATCAATTAAAATAATATGAACTAATTGAACTAGTAAAAGGGCTAAAACTCAGAAATTTACTTGGTTGCCACCTAGGTGGTTGCTAATCCAAGACGATTGAAGCTCATTATCATAACCTCCTTCTGGCGGAGAAGACTTTTACAGACTTTGAAGCACAAGATAGAAGAAAATAAGAAATAATTCATATGCTATTGATGGATGATCTAGAACTGAGCTCTGGGGCCTATTGATGGATAATTCATATGCAGTTGATAATTCATATGCAGTCGATTGTTGAGGTGACACTATAGGGGAGCCCGAGTGGTTGAGGACGCCTCACACGTGGCTTATGCGTTATCCGAAGCACAACAATTGCAAACGGCTAGCTGATGGATAAAATCTGCTCTCGAGTGCCTATATACACGGGGGCACCCGAGTGTTGGGCACACGTATGCATATGAGCACCCGAGTGACTTTTGGTCAGCAACTTGCTGACCAGTCTCTAGTGAGTCTTCTTGGGTGATTTCTGGCCAACCAGAGTTAGGCTCACCCGAACCCGACTTTGCCGTTTCGCCCCTCGAGCATCCTTCCTTCTGGCTTCTCGTTCCTCGGACTTCGCGCACATTCTTCTCGCTTCACCGGTGTACTCTTCTGCAGCTTCCGCATCCCTTGGATGCATCGAGCTCGTCGGCTCACTTCCTCATGCAATCTTTCTCGTCCATTGCGCCTTACGCTCGACTTCCTCCGCTCCTAAGTTTTCGCACACTTAGACAGAGGAATAAAAAATCACAACAGGACCTAACCTAACTTGGTTGATCACATCAAAACTAATCGGGGCACCAACATATCAAACCAAGATACCTTCCCACTATAAGGTAGTGAAAATGCATCAGAATTTATCATGAAGTGTAGGCATTCTAATTTACCAGCTGTGCTCCATCCAGATAACATTGAGTATGTTGGCAAATCACTGATCGTCCATAATAATGTAGTATGCGACCGAAAATTTGTTTTACTTGCAACATTATAAGTCACCGACCCTACATTCCGTAATTCTTATCTTTGAGATTGGTTGGACTAGGAATTAGTACAGTAAGGAACATAAATTCGTTTTTCATACACATCCATGACGGTAAATTATATGGTGTCATTATTATTGGCCAAGATGAATATTGCTGTCTTGACTGACCTAATCGATGAAAGTCATCTATAGAAAGTTCCAATTTGACATTACGAGGTTCCATTGCAAATGAAGGATATACAGTATCAAGATGTTTCCATGTAGGGGAATCATAGGGATGACATATAATACCTCCTTCATGCTCATGATGCCACATCATGTGGCATACTGTAGTGGCAGATGCATATAAGCGTGGAAATTTAGCAGTTAATGGAAAATAATACATGACCTTCCACGTAATATTTTTCTTCTTCTTCCCTGATATACGAGTGCGATGCTTATAACACGGGTGGCTATAGATTTTGTATTCACTCAGTTCATTGTCTTCATTCTAATAGATCATGCAATTATTTATACAACAATCAATTTTCTCTATAGGCAAACCTAAACCTCTAACCAATTTCTTTGTATTATAGAAGCTATCAGTCATTATGTTATCAACAAGCAGTAACTCTGACATTAATTGACATATTTCATCATAACATATTTCTGAATTATTATGTTCTACTTTCATATTTAACAACCTTGTAGTAGTTGATAATAGGGAATGACCAGAAGGAATGTCTTCCCACAATTCTCTTTCACTAGACTTTAACATTTCATATAATTGCTGATATTCAAGTGCAGATATTTCATCTATGTTAGAATAATCAACTCTATTCATCTCATCGTGAACCATTAACTGCATTGCAATATCATTAGTTGATGATTTAGGCGGCACAAGAAAAGTGTCAAATGATGAACTAACAGAAGGCCCAATTGGTTCACATACATAAGGTTCTCTGTAACACTACTAGTTGTTGGGAATGGATCGTATGACTTGAGAGGGGGGGGGTGAATAGCTCGTTTTCGAACTTCCATCGATTCTTTCTACAAGTGTTAGCTTTACGCAAGCAGAAACAAAATAAAACAATGAAATCAAGAATACAAACACTAACACTTAGGCTACGTTTGGTAAGCGGTAATATAATCGAATCAGTAATGTAATCAAGTTTGTAATGTAATGTAATGTAATTAATATTACATTACTATGTTTGGTAACGAGTTGTATGTAATCTTTGATTATAAGGGTGATTACATTCTTTTGTTTGGTGTCCATTATTTTTATAAGGAATGTAATTTATATTATTATAAAATGACAAAAATATCCTTATAATAAAATTTACATAATTTTATTCTCCCTTTCAATTAAAATAAACTTTTCATTTATGTAAAATCTCTAGAATTAAAAATTTTTTATTGGGCAAAAATTTGAGCGTATTTACACATAGCATATTAATTTACCGACATGCAAACCCTCCAACATCGCGTCATAATTAGCCCTGTGCCAAGGAAAAACGGAAGCGAGATGCAGACAAGAAGCCTTCACTTTTGTCGCCGCAGGCTCCGGCGTTCAAGGCCCTTCCTTTGCCTACTCTCAATTTGACTGCGCCGGCTTTGGCCTTTTGGAGTTTTAAAGGTGGGAAATAACTTGTGTGGCTGTGGAGGCGAGGGAGAGTCCTTTCGCATCTTATCAAATCTTCTGTTGAGACATATGAGCTTACTCTGGGTTTTCTCAGATCAATGAGAGAGATGATGGGGAAAGGCGACTCCTTTGAGAGGATTTGAGTCGATTTGTGTTTATCTTGTTGGTTTGTCTTTCCGACCTTGATATTGTTGGCGGGGAAGATGGCGCCTATGATGATGGGTAATGTGGCCCAGGACGACAGGTTATCGTCAATGACTTCATCACCGCTCTAGAGCTTCTCGTTGATGTCTCTTTCGTTGCCGGCGCTGCTGCCCTGCTCGCTGTGGGGCTGGGTCGGTCAGCCAAGCGGATTAGTCAGGCGCAAGCCTGGATACCCCTTGTAAATAAAAAAAAGAATAGTTTTCGAAATATTTAAAATGTCCAACTATGATCTATGGGCAAGATGTCCATTAATTAAATATTTGTTTTCCCCATAGTTGGTCTGTTATTGTTAAAATGATACATTTTATAACCATCAAAATGTCATAAACACATATGAATTATGAGTATCATCCTAACATCTCACATGTATAATGACATAAATCAAGTCATTATGAGATATAATAAAGGTAGTCTCCACTTAGCACATTTGATCATGAATTTTATTTGGCTAAGTGCTCTCCCTTAAGGTCTTAAATCGACCATATTTCAAAAAGATTGAGATTTAATTTACATGGTTGACTCATCCCTAAATCCTTTAACCCTTGAGGATTGACCTAACATCCAATAGAAATTCTTTCTAATTGGGTTGACCAAGTACTCCTTAGGGATCCATTTCCTATCTAGAGTCTTGATTTTTGATTATCCTCTAGCAGGTAAACAATGATAGACTTTTTCATTGCTAGACTCATTGTATCCTAATCTTGTTTTCTTGAAACTTGCCCCCTAATATTCATATTTAGGGTCTTTGAGTCAATTTCAAATTTTTCTAGGGCTTTGGGGAGGTAATCTACCTTTTCCTTTAATTTTTTATTTTCCTTTTCTAAAAATGAAACATTTGAATTTGAAGAAACATGCATATTCATAGAAATCATGGATTCTAATTTCTCTTTAAACATGCAAATATCATTTTTCAATGATTTAATTTTCTTTCTAGCTTTAAATAAATCATCATTGGTGCTAGAAATAATTTTAACTAAGGTGGTAGTTGGTAAATTATATACCTCACTTCCTAGATGTTTGAATATGATATTTGACCTCCCCCTTCACTTGAGCTCCCTTCTTCATCTTCACTTGAGCTCTTTTCACACTTAGATGATGTGGAGGCCAAATCGTCAACTCCTATTAGTGCAAAATGAGAGACAATGTATTCTTCTCTTTCGATGATGAAAGATTATCCCATGTTGCCTTTAAATTTTGAACTTTCTTCCCTTTTTCTTTTGCTTTCTTCTTTTCTTCCTTCATTTTCGCTTCCTTCTTCTTTAAAAGGGGACCATAATCCCTTATGTGTCATTTCTCTTTACAATTGTGGCATATTATTTTCCTTTTTCTACTTTTGCTTCTTGAACTTTTCCTAGCATGAGTTTTGTTAGAAGAAAAATGCTTAAATGTTATTCTCATCTTCCTTACCATATACGCCTCTTGATCACTATCTATTGAGGCGCTTGATTCTTCCGAATCGAAGGATGATGAGAATGAAGCCTTCTTCTTCTTATCCTTCTTTTTCTTTCTCTCTTTTTCTACAGTAAGAGTTATGTTCTTTTCTTTTGAAGACATGTTAGCTTGTTCAAATTTGCAAAATAATTCATCAAGCTTAACTAAAAAAAGATCTCTAGAGACCTTATAAGCATCAACCATTGAAGCCCATAAGGTGGTAATAGGGAAGGATTGAAGCACATACCTTACAAAATCCATATTGTCAAAATTTTCACCTATTTCATAAAGCTCATTGATAATTTCCTTGAATCTACCATGCAATTGACTCATGGTCTCATTGGTCTTCATGGTGAAGGATTGAAGTTGGGCTATCAAAAGATCTTTCTTGACTTTTCTTGATTCACTAGATCCCTCATTTAATTTAATAAGCTTTTCCCAAAGCTCTTTGGCATATTTGAATGGTCCAAATTTACTTAATTAGTTGCTTCTTAGAAAGGCCACATTGTAGAGTTGTTGTGACCTTTGTGTTTACTTGAGCTTTCTTCATTATCTCTTTTGTCCCAATTTTTGGTTGGTAGAGGTGCTCCACTCTAATCCTTCGACATCTCGAAACCATCTACAACACTAAACCAATTTTCAATGTCGTTCATCAAATAATATTTCATCCTACCTTTCCAATATGGAAAGTCATTACCGTTGAAGAAAGGTGGTCGTGCGGTGCTATATCCCTCTTAAAAAGTCGCCTTGATGTTTCGGTTGACGACTAGTTCTTCCGAAACGAATCATGTTCTCTGATACCACTTATTGGGAATGGATGTATGGCCAGAGTGGGGGGTGCATAGCTCATTGTCGAACTTCCGTCAATCTTTCTATAAGTGTTAGCTTTGCGCAAGCGAAAAGAAAAATAAAACAATGAAATTAATAATACAAACGCTAACACTTATCGTTTATGTGGTTCGGAGATTCCTTGCTCCTACTCCATGGTGTGTCCTTGAGGTGGACGATCCCTCACTCCGTCGGTGGATTAGTCCCCGACAATCTCCGGCTAGACCTTTCGCCTTCTCAGTGGAGAATAACCTCTCACATGACACTCTTCCCCTTTACAAGATTAAGAATTAGGGTTAGGAGGAATATATTTGACTTTAGAAGTTTTGAGCACGAACTAGGAGGTTTTCAATTACAATTTTGTAATCTCTTTATGCACCAAAGCTTCTCCTTTAATAGAGAAGAGAGCTGTTAACAAAACAACTCAGTCCCGACACCAGTCGACTGCTATCAACCTTTGTCGACTGGTGCTCAGCTAAAGGCTAGTCAAACGGCTATATTTCGAACAACAGTCGACTGCCATCCAAGCTAGTCGACTGATTCAGCTGTTCCGAAATCCATAGAAAGATTAGTCGACTGATATCCCTACCAGTTGACTGGTCTTAGTACACACTCACACTCATCCTCTCCGGAGTCGCCCTTTGAAGCCCTCTTCCTTTGGCTCTCGTCCCTCAGATGCATACAAGCCCGCGACCCGTCACCATGCCTTCCTTCGCGTATGCCTTGAAGCCCGCTTCCATTGGCTCTACTCCATTGCTCTTTCTCCGGCGGTCCCTCGAATGCGCCATCCTTCATTGACTCAAGGACCTGAGCACCAGGATGAGATCTCCCACACTTGGCCGCGCCAAGCTCCTCATGTGTGTTCCACCAAGTTCTGCATGACTCAAACACACATCAAACCAATATGAAATCCTAACTTAAACTTATTGACACACGCATCAAAACATTGATCATACCGATCAACCTTGGGTCGATTTCACCATCACCAGTTATAGTAGTTTGGCACAAAATCATTTTTATATATGTACTCTCACGGTATCCTTATCACGGTAGTTTGTATTTTTGTATTTTTTCTAATTACACGAACACTTTAACTTAACATCATCCATATATTCTGAATGACTCTTAGCAAAGTTTATAAATTGTTCAAGATTAGTAATAACATCATCTCTGATAAATCCATTTTTAATCGATTGTACATCTAAGCTTTATTTATATATATTGTTGTCTAATAAGAATAAAATTTAAAATATTAATAAACTTTTATAAATGAATGAATTACGTAGTAAAAGTTAATTAAATATTGTAAATTGTTAAATCTAGTAAGAATATCATGAGCCTAATTAGTTCACATTAACTTTTATTTTAATGTGTATTTAATTTCTATTTATTATAATAATGTGAATTTCATATTTAGGGTGATAATATAAAATTATTCAAATTAAATTAAATTAAATATTTAATATTAGTGTAAGTACAGTATTTATAGGTTTATTATTAAAATTTTTTTAATTAAAGCAAGTATTATGGTGGTAAGTACGAGAAATTTAAATAATTAGTTCTAAATTATAAGATATCCTATATTTCATATTAAACAAATAATGTAATTTTAGAATATCACTAAAATAATAATAAAATAATTAACTATAAAAGTATCTTCTATAATAAGCATTAAAATAATAGTAATGCTAACTTAACAAAATTCTAACTTAACAAAAACATAAAAAAAAATTATATATACCTGAAGATTAGTAGTGGAGAAGAGCAGCAACAATAATAACCTACTAATAAAAAAATTATACATAAAATTAATTACAATTATTCAGAAATAAACAAAACATTAACTATACAAATCAAAATTAATAGCAATTTAACCACAAATCATGGTCACAAACAATGTCAGTCGTGACCGTGGCCAAACATTGTCGGCCGCGACCAAACATTGCCAGTCACGGCCACAAACGGCTGGCCAAGGCCACATAAGGCCGGTTGCGGCGACAAACGGCCGGTCGAGGCCACATAAGGCCGGGACCACAAACGACCGACCGTGGCTCAACATCACTAGTCACGACGACAAAAATGGTTGGTTGCGGCCAGATCTGGCTGGCCACGCCCAGATTCGGCCGATAGACAGGTCGTGGATACAAAGAGAAGACGGAGAATGAAAAAAAGACGCTTACCTTCACCGGAGAACGAGCCGATGAGGGAGGAGGAGGCGTTGGAGAGGAAAGGGAGAGGAGCTGCTGCACGCGCGATGAAAAATTAGGGCTCGTTCCAAGCCCTAATTTATTCGTAATTCTCGACGGAATTGAAATTCTGTCGAGAATTCTGACGGAATAGAAATTCTATCAGAAAAAGCAATCAACCCCGTTGACCGCGTTGTAAAATTTTCAACGGAATTCAATATCTGTCTAGAACTAATTCCGACGGAAATAAGAATCCGTCGGAAATTTACCGCAGTTCTGACGGAATTGAAATTCCGTCGACCGTTGGAAATCGCGGATGGAAAATCAATTCCGTCGGTAATTATCGACGAAAAACCTTACCTGTCGATAATCCCGATTTTTCTTGTAGTGTGTCATCGTTGATCTACTATAAGTATTAATAATTTCAGATTTCATTTGTATGGTTCGTGCATTAGATTCTAACTCTCTTAAATCGAATCTATTGCTTTTGCTTATGCATCTTAAGACTATCTGTGCATCATGCGATCAGGGTCGGCCTTGACTTTTGGGGGCCCTAGGCCAAAAAAAAAATTGTAAAAGAGTTTCTAAACGATTTTTTTACTAATATATAATTTGAATAGAGTTTAATAGAAAATTTTAAAAAATAATATATTTTATTTAAAATATGATAAACTCCATATAAAATATATTTCTTCAAAAAGTTCAACATCATATAAATTATCCAATCTTATCCAAAAAGTACAACATCATACAAAATATATTTCTCAAGTTTCTTCAAAAAGTGTAACACCATACAAAATATATTTTCCAAGTTTTTTCAAAAAGTGCAATACCTACAAATACAAAAAAAACAAATAATCATTGAAAAAATCTAGATCTTCTAGTATTTTGAGTAGCAAAATCATCAATAAGATCTTCAAAATCAGGTTTTTCTAACACCTCATTTTCAATGCATAAAATTGCTAAGCCATTTAATTTTTCTTGAGACATAGTTGAACGCAAGTGCAATTTTATCAATTTTAGTTTAGAAAAACTTCTTTCTGCTGATGCTACAGAAACTGGTATAGTTAACAAAACTCTATAAGCAATGGAGATATTAGGAAAATAATCTAAGACTTTTACGAACTCAAGAACTTCAAAAGCCGACTTTGTTTCTGTTGGTAAACACATTCGTAGCACTTGCAATTCAGAAAATAAATCATCACCATCAATATCAGACATGTCATTATGCTTTAGAGCAACTTGAAGATTATCACAACACTCATGCAATCTATTATCATCTATTGAAAGTAACTTTTTTGGATTGAATAGAAAACCAAAAATATTTTCAAAGATTTTCAATTGTTCAAATCTACTTTTAAAAGATGAAATAGCAATATCAACGACAACAAAAAAATAATTAATCCTAAAAGATTCCTCAGGAGATTGTGAAATTTCTTCATAACAATTTTCATCAAATTGTTTTTTTTCTAAAAATTGTACGCTTTTGAGAAAAAATAGGATCAATTTCTATTTTAGAAGCAATCTCTTTCGCTAATATCATAGTAGATTGGAAATCGTCCTCTATATATCTTTCAAAATAAGAAATCAATCCTCTCAAAATCTTTATTGCAATGCCAATTTCCATATCTTTAGATTGCAACTTTTTGCTAATCAATTCAATTTTTTTCAAAATGTTATGCCATATAATAGTCATGCCCAATAAAAATTCAAAACTTTCAAGTTTATGTGTTACTAAAGATTTAGCCTCACTCCTAGTCTTAGCATCTTCACTAACTTTTGATAATTTATGTCAAGCTTCTCTTATCTCATTTGGCTGAGTTATTTTGGTTGTGATACTATTAATATGACTTTCCCATCTTGTTGTTGACAATGACTTTAGAGTTAATTGATGTACATGATCTTGTAAAATCTTTCATCTTTTTGTAGAACTAGCAAATAAAGTATACATGCGTTGTACAACTCCAAAAAATGACACAACCTTAACGCAAGAATTTGCCATATCACAAATTGTTAAATTTGAGAATGACAAGCACATGACATATAAAATGCTCTTGGATTTATTTCAAGAAATCTCTTTTGTAGATCCTGATTTTTACCTTTCATATTAGAACCATTATCATAACCTTGCCCTCTCACATTATCAATATCAAGTCCAAGGGTTTCTAAAACAAATTGTAATTCATTAAAAAGTCCTAACCCAGATATATCATCCACTTTTAAAAACTCTATAAAATACTCATTTACCTTTATAGGATAAACTAACACATCCACACATCGAATTATCAAAGTCATTTGCTCATGATGGCTCGCATCTGAAGTACAATCGAGTATCACTGAAAAATATTTTGCTTCTTTTATTTTTTCAATTATAGCACTTCTTGCTTTAGAACCTAACATAAAAATCAACTCATTTTGAATCTTATGACTAAGGTAATGATAATGAATCTCATTATTTTGAATGCGTCTAAAATGCTCTTGCATTTCCAAATCAAATTCTGCAATTAATTCAAGTAGCCCCAAAAAGTTATCATTACTGGCTTGGTAAATTTTTTCATTATCCCCACGAAAAGCTAAATTACGCTTAGCAAGATATTTCACAACAGAAATAATCCTCACTAAAATAAGTTTCTAATGTTCTTTCTCTTTCTTAATTTGCACTTGGATCTCTTTGTCAATTGTTTTATTCTTTTTCAATCTAATTTGCAAATCAATCCAAGTTCTCATGTTAGTAATATGCTCAATGCCATTCTCATGTTGTCCAAGTCTATCACTTAAATGTTTCCAATCATTAAGACCTTCATTTGCTAGCAAACTTTTATTGTTCCCTGATTTAAATAATTTACAACAAAAACAATATATTTTGTTTGCATCTTTCGAGTACACAAGCCATTTTCTATCCTGATTCTCTCCATTTGGTAATTTTCTTGTGTAATAAGAATATGAAAAATGTCTCGAAAGCTCATCTATAGAGAACTTAAGATTACCTTCTCTTATAGGACCTTTCTCCACCAAAAGATCTCTTGTTTTATTATCAATGTTATCCCAACATCTTGGATCATATATATCCAAAACATGCCCAATTTGCTCTCACTCATTTTCATTCTCAATTATATTATCAACATCTGCATTCCAATCGTTATCATCATTTTCTCTCAATTCTTCCTGCTCATTCGTTGTTGCATGATTATTATCATCGTTTTCTCTCAATTTTTTCGGCTCATTGATTACATAATCATTTAGTTCTTCTTGATTACTCGGTTGTTGCTCATTTGTTACATAATTATTTAGCTCTTCTTGATTTCCTTCTTGTAATTCATCTAAATCTTCAATCGAAGAACCAATTCGAAAAAACTTATGAAGAGCACCTTTTTGTGTTTTAATAATCTGTTCTACTCTTTTTCTTTTGTTTCTTTTCTGACTCCCAGATTGATATTTCCTTGGAAACATATTTCTATTACAAATTTCAAATGTAAAAAAAAACACAAAACTAATAACAAAGCAATGAAATAAACACAAGAGTGAAAATAATAATGAAAGAGCAATAAAACCTGATTTATGTTTGAAGTAATTGATAGATATTGTTTTTGTGATAATTCCCAGTTGAACCACAGATCGCCTTTGCGATAATTCTCAGCCGAACCGCAGATCGAAAGCAAGGATCAAAGCGAGATGGAACTCAGGATTGATTTTAATCTTTGAGCACAAAACCAAACCCACAACAGTCAAGTAGGCAGAGTTTCTCCTCTCAAGGCATTCACTATGGCTAAAATTGGACAAGGCCCCGATTTCACTATAGTAAAAATTGCATTGAATGCCTTGGAAATCCAAAGTAGGTTGAAGATGATCAGCCTTGGAAAGGAAATCTTATACTGTACCGTTCAATTCCATTGAATGTTTGAAACGAAAATTGCATGTATTGAAAAGGAAAACTAACGGGTCACATTTTTTCTTTCTTTAAATTTAATAATAAATATATATAATTGTTAATTTTTATTTAATCGATCACCAATATATATTTTATTAATTTTTATATTAAAATTATATATATATATATATATATATATATATATATATAATATATATATATATATAAAATTTGGGGCCCCTAAAAATCAGGGGCCTATATATATAATTTGGGGCCCCTAAAAATCAGGAGCCTGGGCGATCGCCCCAGATGACATATTTTAGATCCGGCCCTGCATGCGATCCCTGTAGATAGATCTGTGCAAGAATGTATGTATGCATATTGATCTTAAACTATATATAATAGTATGATATGCTTGTAGATTTATTCGAATGACATCTGTTAATTGCCGGAGGAATAGCCGACTGAGGTTTCTCCGTTGAGTTCCGTCATTGACGGGCCCGTCACAGGGCACACTCATAATATGTGGCCATCACCGAGCCCCGTAGCACAGTGGCCAGTGAAGCGGTCAGTCCGACAATTCTAGTCGATAGGCGATAGGGGATGCATGGGGGTGATGACAATGTGGTTGCTAGCGAAAGAGAAGAAAAAATTGATACTGGTTATGATTAGGGAAAAAAAAACGAAGTTTTAGATTTCGTTGTCGGCTAATAAAAAACAACATTTTTTTAATACATGTTAATTGTTTGTTGATAATAAAAACGTAATTTTTTTTAATTGCAATGGTAGAACAGTCTGTACAAAGGAAAAAAAATGTTTGCGTATATATTTCTTTTTTTTCTTCAATTATTGTAATACGTTGAAATCAATTGGGCTTGGGCTTGAATAATTGGATTTGGGTTGGAATAATTGGGTTTGGATAAACATCAATTCTTATAAGATTAATTCTTATGAGGACATTAGATCATTTTAATCTGTTGGATTTGGTTAATAGCGTGACTTGGGTCTATTAACTGGGTACGCTGGCCGAGTCGACATCGAGATGGATTTATTTGGACTCGGCTTCAACTTCAGGAGTTCGGAGTTTGTCTTCTCTGAGATGTGTTGGCAGTGACATATTATGATCATGGATCGATTTAAAATAATATTTCGATTTTATATTATAATATTTTTTTGAATTGTTTAGAATTTTTAAATTATATTTTTCTCTGTGAAAAATAAATTTAAATGAGAAAAAATTATTTGTATTCAAGTAAGGAATATTTACAAGATTTTTTTTTTTTTGTACATATTGATTGCCTTTTGTGTTATTGGCGTATTAGTTCTGTGTATAATTTGAATTGAATTGAACTAGTTTTATTACTGATTTATCTGTTATTTCGGTGTGAATATCTCACCCCATTGAAATGGTGACAGAAATCCCTTCTAGCACAAAGAATGATAATGTCGAGTAGGCCTCTTACTATGTTTCTTCCTGTAGCCCGGTAATTTCCTACGAATAGTAATAGACATCAAAGGGTTCGTCGGGAAGCTTGGTGAGACTCCTCCGATGCCTAAGTTAGCATGAAGACTTGATGGAGATAAAGTATAGAAAATATTAGAAAATGCAATAGAAAAATGATAGTCGAGCCTTCCCATATATAATCCTTCATTCACGAGCATTGCAGGAACATTAAATGGAGCATGAAGACGAGTACTAAAGAGTATTAAAGCCTCATTAAAAGAGATTTTAAGAGAGCATTTATCGAGGGTCTTGTAACCTTTATGTTAATCGGGTCAAGAACTTGCCACATAGACATATGTTGACCGAGTCTCACCACGTGAACCCGTATCATCGGGTTTATACTGAATTTATTATTTTCAATTTCAGATAACACGGATAATATATATTATGACTCATCGTGATGTGCGATGCAATAAGCTGAGTGAGGCTATCGAGGAGATTTAAAGGCTTGATATGTTATTTTGGGAACTTGAGCAACAAGATTTTCCAATCCTGAACAATTATCGGATTTGGGCTTTGATTCGATCGCTAGCAATACACCCCAATGAAATAAGACACAATATATGGGGGTTCTTTGAAGGGCGCATCACATATACAAAGTTGTGTACATATCTATTGTTGATGCAGTCTGACCTGATTGTTGTTTTGATGTTGACACCGATTTAAGTTCGGTTGAGTGAGAATTGAGATCAGATAGTTAAGTTCGGATTAAGTGTGTTGGTCAAACAGGGTTCGGTAGCTCGTTCTCTGGACCGGGATGAGTCGGAGAGGGCTCGGTAGCTCGTTCTCTGGACTGGGATGAGTCGGAGAGGGCTCGGTAGCTCGTTCTTTGGACTCTGGTCAGAGAGGGCTCAGTAGCTCGTTCTTTGGACTCTGGTCAGAGAGGGCTCAGTAGCTCGTTCTCCGGGCCGGGATGAGTCGGAGAGGGCTCGGTAGCTCGTTCTCTGGACTCTGGTCAGAGAGGGATCGGTAGCTCGTTCTCTGGACTCTGATCAGAGAGGGCTCGGTAGCTCGTTCTCCGGACCAGACTGAGTCAGAGAGGGCAAGGGAGCCTGTTCTCTGGACTCAGGGTCTAACTTGAGTTAGTCATGGTCAGAATTGGCCATGAATTAATCATATGATCAGGGCAAAGTTGGCCGAATCGGTCTGAAATACAATCAGGGAGTTGACACAAACTCCTTGATAGTAGATCGGTCACAAGACCGATCCTGGATCGATCCAGAAAGCTTCTGAGGAAACAGAAGATTTTTTGAACGGTCTGGTGACCGATCAACAAACATTCTGTGTGGTCACAGAAAGATCAGAAGAATCTCTGATCGGTCAGTGTGACCGATCAGAATAGGCCTTGGACCGATCAGGATGGATCCTGATAGGTTAGGCATGTGCCAGATCGGTCACCTTGACCGATCAGGTACTTCCCTGATCGGTCACCTTGATCGATCAGGTGCTTTGACTGAAATTCCAGTGAGTTTAGGGATCGGTCTGGTGACCGATCCCCTGGTCTCTAATCGGTCAGTAAGACCTATCAGAACATCACTGGATCAATCAGGATAGAGTCTGATTGGTCAGGAGGTTGTCTGATCGGTCAAGGTGACCGATCAACACCTCTGAACTTTAATTCAAATTGTTGTCAGTGCAGTTCTGATTTATGATTTGCTTCGCTAATGAATCTGTAAGTGTGTAGACAACACAGAGCTTTGAAATTCAAATGAAGGAGCAAGAAGAAGGGTCAAGGGTGACTTTCCATAGTGCTATTTTGTTTGATACACATTTGCAGGTTTCAACGACACCTGACGACCTGAAGCTTCTGCTGAAGAGGATGACTTCAGTATGCTGAGAGCTCAGAAGGGGTCAGTAGGTGACGGCACCTGACCTGAAGCTTCAGCTGAAGAGGATCAGTATGCTGAGAGCTCAGAAGGGGTCAGTGGGTGACGATGCCTGTATGTGTGCAGAAGAAAGGCTTAAGAAAAAGAAGTTGGCGAAGCAGAGGAGAACAACGAAGCGAAGGATTTTTGCTGTGGAGTTGTTGGTTCTCTGCATTCTTCTTCATGCTTGATCTTTCTGCTTACTACTACTGGTGCTTGTGCTTAAGGTTGTGTGCATTCCTTCTCTAGTCTCTTGTGCTTCACTTGATATATTTCTGAGACATTTGTGGAGAGGTTACTCCACCGAGAAGGAGGAAGTTTTTAGCCTGATTCATTCCGGAGTCTGATCTGCCGAAGATCAAGGGATCACCCACCTCACGGGCACGCCAAGGAGTAGGGGCAAGTTATCCCCCAACCTTGTAAACACCGTGTTAATTAGTCTCTGTTTTCGTTTCTTTATGCTTTGTTTATTTTCCGCTGCTAATCTGATTGTAGGAGGAAGCGAGTTTTGGTGGGTGGTTATTCACACCCCCCTCTCTAGCCATCCCAAGATCCTAACAAGTGGTATCTGAGTAAAGGGCTCTTTCAACCGGATTAACATCCTAAGAGCAAGAAGATGACTTTGAGAGGAGAAGGTTTCAGCACCAACGACCGACCATTTTTTGATGGAGCAGATTTCTAATACTAGAGAAGCAGGATGGAGTATTACTTGAAAACTGATATTGGCATGTGGTTCTAGTCAAGGAGGGATTCACTCCTCCAAAGGATGCTGAGGGCAAGGAGCTTGAGTCATTAAGATGGTCAGTAGAACAAATAAGAAAAGGTGAGGCAGATGCCAAGGCAGTGGTCACTCTGTAGTGTGGGATGACCAAGGATCAACTCATTAAGGTTGGTCCCTTCTCAAGTGCCAAAGATATGTGGAACAAGCTCATAGAACTACATGAAGGCACTCGAGACTCCCGGATAGCGAAGAGGGATCTCTTTCTCAACCAACTCCAGAATCTTTCCATGAAAGAAAGTGAAACTGTGAGCGAGCTTCATGGTCGGTTCAAAGAGATCCTTAATGGCTTGCACTCGATCGATGAGAAGGTCGAGAATCGCGACCTCGTAAGGTATGTACTCAAGTCCTTTCCTAGGAATGTCTTACGGTCATCCATGGTGGATGCCTACAAGGTATCCAAGGACCTTTCCATTGTAAAATTAGATGATTTCTTTTGTGAAATAGAGCTACATGAGCTTGCTAACAAAGACCCAAAAGAAAAGGGTATTGCTCTTGTTGCAGGGGACAAAGGAAAGAAGAAGCAGAAGGAGGTCTCCTCTTCTTCATCCGAATATGATGAGGATGGGAGCGATTCTTCATCAACCGAAATGACAAACTTTGTGAGAAGAATGATGAGGAAGAGTCGACGCTACAAGGGGAAAGGTAAAACAAGTGAAAATAATGTTGATAAAACTAATGTCACTTGTTATGAATGTAGCAAAAAGGGGCACTATAGAAGTGAGTGTCCAAAACTCAAGAAGAAGGAGGAGAAGGCAAAGAAGAAGAAAACATTAAAGGCCACATGGGATGAGTCCTCATCTAGCTCATCCGAGGAGGAGAAGGAGGAGAAGAGCACCTGCCACATGGCTCTTATGGCATTAGAAGATTCAAACATAGAGAGTGGTGACGAGTCAAGTGATCCTTCAACCGCGGCTTCATCATCTTCGGATGATGAAGAGGTAATCTCTCCCGAGCTTGAAAAGTGCTATAGAATTATTGCTTGCTTGACTACTTTGCTAAAAAAATCTAAAGACAAGGTAAAATTGTTAAAGTTAGAAGTAGAACAATTGAGAATCTCTAAGGATGATGAAATAGATGATTTACATGTTGAGGTCCTTGAGGATGAGAACAAAGCCTTAAAGAGTGAAGTTGAAAAACTCAAGAATCTTCTTGGAAAATTTTTAACTAGCTCTAAGACCTTGGATATGATCCTCAATGCCCAAAGAGCGGTCTACAACAAGGTCGGTATAGGTTACTAATCTAAGGAACCTAGTTTTGTGTCATTGATGTCTAGAACCCAATTTAAATCATCAAATGTTTCTAGGGTTCAAGGACTTAGGAAGAAAATGACCAAGGCATGAGTGCCAAAGACTTGCATTGTAGGTGCATTAGGTCCCAAGGTTTGGGTACCTAAATCATCTATCTTTCGTGTTGTGTAGGCATTGGTTGAGGGGGAGCTGTTGGGACCGGGTGCATGTTGACAAGGATACGGGTTCGTAAAATTTTAGATTTTTACGTGCAGCGGAAGAATTAGCATAAAATAATTTCTTAAATTATTTTTAACCACGTATCTAGCATGCGACCTTATGATGTGTAGACATGATCATAAATTAAAATTTTGCAGAAAAAGTAAACTAATTTACTTTGTACCTCGCGTAACTCGAAGAAAGGGACGAGATCCAACCGTAGCGTCCCTTGGAAGCCCCGCCTCTATTCGCGTCCACGCCGAGTTCTCTTCGGGATGACTTCGCAAAGCCACGAGTTTTGTGCCGACGAGAACTACTAGATTCTCCAAAGGCACAATTAGAAAACAAGAGAGAAAGATGAAAACTAACCACCAAGTAACGGAATCAAAATTCCGGGAAAGGAAAGAAGGAGTCACGATCCGTTTCTTCTTCTTCGACACCTTCTTGGCGGATGAAGCTCTCGGCCACCCTTGGGATGTGCGTCGGCCCTACGGGAGGAGAGAGAGCCGACCCTAGAGAGAGAGAGGGGCGCCGGACCTAGAGAGAGAGAGAGTTTGAGAGAGAGGGAGCTACTAATCTCTTGACAACTCAATTGAGGAATTCAAGCCTAGCCTTGGTTCCTTTATATAGTAGCCTCTCCCTTGCTGTAACGACCCGGAAAATTCTCTTAATATTTTATTAAAATATTAAGCATGTTTAAATAATTTTCCAAGGGACCTAGAAATATTAAGGAGAACTTTGGCCTAGAAAATCCATGTTTTCTCATTTAAATTGAGAAAACTAAGTACCAATCAGCTTTAAATGGGCTCCAAAAATAGATATTAATTAGGTAAAAATTAATATAAATTAGGTAAAAATTAATATAAATATAAAAGAATTTTATTTAAGAATATTGGCATAATTATGGGGGATTTTAGGGGGGATTTTCGGAATTTAGGGAATAAAAATAATAAAATAAATGAAATAAAAATAAAATAAAAATAAAGGTGCATGGGCCAAGGATTGAACCTTGGACCTCTTGTACAACCATGAATGCTTTAACCAACTCACCTAGCAAGGAATTCTTATGAGTAAATGAAGTAGAGGGAGGTTAAGAAGTAGAAGGAGATGAAGGGTCATGGAGAGACTCTTCATTTGCCTCTTTAAAGGAGCTATAAAGAGGGGGTTTGGGGGGTTACTTCTCTTCATCATCAAGTGCATTTGCTCCCCTCCTCCCTCCTCATTCTAGCCGAAACTCTAAGGAAGAGTTCTCCCTTGGAAAAGCTTCCACCAAGGCTCCATCACCCAAGATCTAAAGTTCTTACAAGGATCCAAGGACTAGGTGTGGTCAAGAGTCATCAAGTCTTCTTCCTTCTCTCCATCCAAGGTCAAAAAAATTTAGAAACCCCAAGGTAAGACTCCCTCACCTGTGGTATAATAGTTCCCTCTGATTTTTATGATTTTTAGTATTATATAGTGGCTGGTTTTCGAATTAGATGTTGAAAGGAAAGAAAACCAAGACCCTCATGTTTAAGGGTTTCGGCCACCTTGATTTTTAGGTCTACAAATATGCTAAAAATCTGTATAATGATATTCAATGTCCCCTGATGATGTTTAGAGGGTAAGTATAATTTTTGGGAATTTTTGGAGTACCCTAAGACACCTTAAGGTTTCGGACAACATGAAAGGAACCAAACTAAGAACCCTAAGTTTAGGGGTTTCGGCCACCATGATTTATAGGTCTATAAATATGCTAAAAATCTGTATAATGCTATCTAATGTTCCCTGATGATTTTTAGAGGTTAAGTATAATTTTTGGGAATTTTTGGAGTACCCTAAGACACCTTAAGGTTTCGGACAACATGAAAGGAACCAAACTAAGAACCCTAAGTTTATGGGTTTCGGCCACCATGATTTATAGGTCTATAAATATGCTAAAAATCTTTATAACACTATTTAATGTTCCCTGATGATGTTTAGAGGTTAAGTATAATTTTTGGGAATTTTTGGAGTACCCTAAGACACCTTAAGGTTTCGGACAACATGAAAGGAACCAAACTAAGAACCCTAAGTTTAAGGGTTTCGGCCACCATGATTTATAGGTCTATAAATATGATAAAAATCTTTATAATGTTATTTAATGTTCCCTTATGATGTTTAGAGGTTAAGTATAATTTCTGGGAATTTTTGGAGTACCCTAGGACACCCTAGGGTTTCGGCCAACATGAAAGAAACAAATCAACACCCTAGAGACCCTATGGGTTTCGGCCACCATGGTTTAGGGTTCAAAAATGATGCTAAAAATCTTGATAATGTTGTATAATGTTTTCTTATGAGGTTTAGGAATTTAATATAATTTTTAGGAATTTTTGGGGCACCCTAGGATACCCTAGGGTTTCGGCCAACAACAAGACCTCATGGGTGGAGTTGGGTCTAAAACCCCAAGCATGTGTTTGATGTATTAACATGATATAAGAGAGATGGAGGGTGATTATGTGAATGTTTCACATGGCTTTGAGACCCTATAGGTTTCGGCCAAGTACCCTAATAGGGTGGAAAGCTAGGACTTATTTCAAGTAAGGGCCCAATGGCCCTATGGTAAGGTATGGGTAGGGTTTAAGCAATTGATTTGGGGTTTTAATGGAATTTCTCCATACCCCCATGGCCTTGAAGTTTCGGTCGAGAGCAAGTTTAGGGTTAAAGGATTAGGGTTGGGCTTAAGTAGGGAACCAAAGGGGTTCCTATGGCCTAGTATATGTGTATGAGTTACCAAGATATATGTTTAAGTAAGATGGAAGAAGTTCTATGTTAACCAAACCTTTAGTTTGTATGTCATGAATTATAGGATAAGTCATAGATGTTTAGACATGTACCATGATTTGTGAATAATATGTAAGTACGCCATGTCTTATGAATGATGAATGATATGCCATGCTTACGAATGATATGTCATGCTTATGAATGATATGCCATGTTTATGAATGATATGCCATGCTTATGAATGATATGCCATGGTTATACATGATATGCTATGCTTATGAATGATATGCCATGTTATGAATGATATGCCATGTTTACGAATGATATGCCATGTTTATGAATGATATGCCATGGTTATGCATGATAAGAATGATGTTACGACAAGTATGTTATGATCATGTTCATGATAAGAATGATGCCATGATAAGTATGCTATGAATGTCTTATGAATGATGAAGCATGCAAAGTATTTTACTTTATGAATGGGCTTGTACCGGACCCAAGTATGGGTCCAAGGGATGGGCACCTTAAGAACGCCCCGGTTCTGGACTACCGGAGCTGTCCACGGTTCTGGCACTACCGGAGCTGTGCAACAGGGATGGGCTCCTTGAGAATGCCTCGGTTCGGGGACTACCGACTATGCTGTCCTTACCCTAGTAGGTCGGGGCTAGCTACCTCGGATTTACTAGGGATGCGCGCTATGATGTATGTATGTGGTACAAGCCGGGGACCCCAAATGTTATGATGATGATGTTTAAGCATTTTCGAAGTATGTTTTAAAAGTTAAGCATCCCTATGTATATGCATTCCACCCATGCATTCATACATGTTATGCATTATGTTATGATAATGATGTGTTATGCTTATGCTCCATGTTAAAAGATATAAATGAGAATGAATGCTCCATGTTATGATTATGGTAAGAAGATGCTCTTATGATATCCTAGAATGTATGCCTATGTTTATGCCATATAGGTTGGTTTATATCTTATGTTTATATTTATGCCATGTCTCATGCCATGCTAGGAAAGTTTATTAAGTTATGTTATGCCATGTATCATGCCATGCTTAGAATGTTTACGATGCCTATGCTTGATATGCTAGAAAGTATGCCTATGGTTGATTTACATCTTATGCTTATGTTCATGCCACATATGATGCCATGCTTAGAATGTTTACGATGCCTATGCTTGATATGCTAGAAAGTATGCCTATGGTTGATTTACATCTTATGCTTATGTTCATGCCACATATGATGCCATGCTTAGAATGTTTAATTATGCTTATGCCTATGTTTATACTTTATGCCATGATCAGAATGTTCAATTAGATTTATGCCTATGTTTATGCTTTATGCTATGATAGAAATGTTTATGATGCTTATGTTCCATATGATTATGAATGAATGACGAATGATTTTAGTGAGTAGGAAAGAGTCTTACTAAGCCTGTGTGCTTATAGTCTTCTTTCCTTATACCGCAGATCATGCAAGGGGATAACGAGGAAGCAGCAGGAGGGCCTGAAATATGTGTGTGATGGTGACTTGGCCCATGAAATCGAATGTGTTAACCGTTTATGCTAAGAACTTTATTTTCGCTACCTATATGCTCGAATAGTGACTTATGGAACTTTATGATAAGATGTCAAGTATGATATGATATGAACCTTATGGTATGATGTTAAGCATGTTATGATATGATGTTAAGTATGACGTTCATATGTTAAGTTCCATGTCATTGTATGAGGGATGGTAGTAGGGGCATGTATATGTAAGGTTTAAGTTATTCCGCTGCAGTATGATGTTACATGCCTTAAGTATGTCAGCGTAACGCCGCTTTAGGAAAAAAAAAGCGGGCGTTACACTTGCCATGTCTCCCTTTTAACGGAATTAACGGAATAAATTTTCATAAGAAATTTATCTTATAAATTTTCTTATTAATTATTCCGTTATGCCAAGTTTTATTATAACTAATTTTATAATAAAACAAATACATCTCTCTTTTTAATTATGGAATAAATTTTCATAAAATTTATTATATAAATTTTCTCAT
The DNA here is from genome assembly GCA_024364735.1 of Boesenbergia rotunda. NCBI lineage: Eukaryota > Viridiplantae > Streptophyta > Magnoliopsida > Zingiberales > Zingiberaceae > Boesenbergia > Boesenbergia rotunda. The sequence goes on along the minus strand of JAGFNQ010006618.1, from coordinate 167,237 downwards.
CATGGAAAAATCAATTCATAATTGATTTTATAGAATAAAAATAAACCATTTAAAGTTTATTTTAATCTCCATAAAAAGAATAAATTTATTATATAAATTTTTCTTTATCATGGAAAAATCAATTCATAATTGATTTTATAAAATAAAATAAATCAATCCATGGTTCATTTTAATTTCCATAAAAAGAATAAATTTATTATATAAATTTTTCTTATCATGGAAAAATCAATTCATAATTGATTTTATAAAATAAAAATAAACCATTTAAAGTTTATTTTAATTTCCATGAAAACAAATTTATTTATCCATAATTTTATAAAACAAATCGCGCTTGATTTATTTTATAATTTAAACCAAATTAATTGGTTTTCTCTCCTTGTGGTGGCCGGCCAAACCAAAGAGGGTGGGCACCCTCTTTGGCCGGCCACACCAAGCCAAGACCCTCGCGAATTAAACTCATTTAATTCGTCCAACAAGCCTTCAAAAGACTTAGCCATTTTAAGCTTCCGTTGCGCCTCTGATTAATTCAGATTCGACTTATTTCTCTTGATTGGAAAATCCATTTTCAACTCGTTTTAAATCCCTTGGATTACTCGTAGTGCGTGTGACTAAATAGGCTTTCGATTTATGTTGGCCGTCTATAATCATCCAATTATAGAACGATCATGAGTGGCACCTAGTAGTATATCATGACCCCCAATTAATCGAAAGATCAACGGTTGATCTCAAAAATAATTCTGAAACCCTTCAGCAGCTCTAATGAATCATGCCTCATTCCCTTCACCATCTTATACCCACTTGGTTCAGGACATGGTCTGTTTGTGTCAGTCCCCACTAGACTGACTACGTCACACCTAGCCCAAGTAGTGTCTTTCTCGTCCTTTGGATTTCTAATTACTCTCATGTATTTAAGAGACTCATACTCTAAACATGATATGCTTTGGCCAGAGGCTTTGAGTAACAATCCGACGATAGGCCTGGGTATACATCTCCTCGCAAGGAGTGGTGAATCCTTTGTAGGCTGTTCAAACATCTTCGGGCACCTCGGCTTATACCCAATCATCCTGGGTCCACACCTCCTTGGAGATGCTTGCTTAAGATGTTAAAGTATAAGTCTCCATGACCAAGATGACTTGAACACCGCAAGTCAAAGGAACATCGCACTTAAGCTGCAGTAAGAACTTCATTGACATATCTATATGTAGATTACCATATGAAGTTTTACGGCTAGTCACTCCAATGAACTAGTTCCCTTAACTAGCATCCATGTTTATCTCCGGACATCCCAATGTCACCAGCCAGTGAGAATCAGCTGATTAGAGAATAACCCATGCTAGTCTCACCAGAATTGATAGTGTCCGTTTTTATCAATTCATCGACTAGGGATATTTTCAATACTTCACAATTGCACATTTAGAGATAATCACTAGTTGTGATCCTATCACAAATTCTCTTATGCTGTGAATTGTATTGCGGACATTCAGTAGATGAGTTTAAGATCCCAATCAAATACACAAACATGTATACTCATATAGTGAATTATCATTTATTAAAATAAATGTTTACAATCATAAGGCGATTGCCTTAGGACACTTCTCTCATATCACTAACAGGAGCATCTATCAACATGGTTTGTTGATAGTGGGTGCTCCAAACACATGACCGAGGATAAATCGTTATTCACTACCCTACAAAGCAAAAGTAGAGGTAATGTTTCATTTGGTAACAACGGTAGTCTCAAGGTTGTAGGCATAGGTGTCATTCAAATATCTGAATGTTTTAGGATCAAGAATGTCCTTCTAGTCAAGGGGATGACCTTTAATCTCCTGAGTGTCAGTCAATTGTGTGATGCGGGATACATAATTGAATTTCACCCAAGTCAGTGTCTAGTTAGACACAATGACACACATGACACAGTACTAGTAGGCACAAGAGTAGACAACATTTATCAACTCTCTTTTAAAAGTACTACTAATGCCTCTGTTAAGTGTTTCATGTCAAAAGAAGAAGAATCTTGGCTTTGGCACCGGAGGTTGGCTCACGTGAACATGAAGAACATCTGGAAACTGGCCAACAAAGGACTTGTACGAGGCTTACCAAGCATCAAGTACGAAAAAGAAAAATTATGTGATGCATGTCAAATGGGTAAGCAAACAAAAGCGTTTCATAAAGGTAAAAGCGCTGTATGTACTTCCACTGCTTTAGATTTATTGTATATGGACTTGTTTGATTGTAGTACCATAGTTTCATTGAATGGTAGTAGATATTGTTTTGTGATTGTTGATGATTATACTAGATATACATGGACCTATTTCCTAAAACATAAGGACCAAACCTTAGACATTTTTATTTCTTTTTGTAGAAGAACTGAAAATGAAAAATCTACAATAATCAAACCCATTAGGAGTGATCATGGAGCTGAATTTCAAAATCATAGATTTTTAGAATTTTATCAAGAGAGGAAGAACCGAGTCCTACAAGAGGCTGCACGAAACATGCTTACTGAGTACTCCTTACCGAGCTACTTATGGGTTGAAGCTGTAAACACATCTTGTTATGTGCAAAATTGAGTCCTTATCCATAGGTTTTTAGGAAAGACTCCACATGAACTTTGGTTTGGAAGACCGCCTACAGTTAGACATCTCTGGGTGTAAGGTGTTCATCCTAAACACCAAGGATCATCTTGAAAAGTTCACAGCAAAAGTTGATGAAGGGATACTTGTCGGGTATTCCGTTGTCAGCAAAGCTTACCGAGTCTAAAACAAGAAATCTAAGTTAGTTGAAGAATCTTCTGACGTTGCATTTGAGGAGACCCCAAAAGTGATTGATCATTTAGGAGATGTAGAAGGAGTTCAATTCGAACTTAGGAGATTAGGATTGGATGAAAGTCCAAGTATTGGAGGTGTTGTGGATGAGTCTGATGATGTTGAGCCTAGACTACATGGAGCTCAGCCTGACCCTGAATCTGAGCCTGTTTCTAGTGAAACCATCCAAGAAGCACCTCCAACACCAATGCAAACTAGGTTAGCCTCTAGTCATCCCAAAGGTCAAATTGTTGGAGATATCCATCATGGGATTAGAACTAGATCATTCTTTAGGAATGAAGCTAATGAGGTCGCCTTGATTTCTGAAATTGAACCTAGAGTAGTTGACGAGGCATTACATGATCCCGATTGGATTATTGCTATGCAAGATGAGTTAAGTCAATTTGAGAGAAGCCGAGTTTGGGGCTTAGTTCCTAGACCTAAGAAGACCACAATTATTGGAACTAAATGGGTCTTCAAGAACAAATTGAACCATATGGGAAAAATCGTAAGAAACAAGGCACACTTAGTAGCCAAGGGCTATAGTCAAGTTGAAGGCCTTGATTACGATGAGAGATATGCTCCCGTGGCACGATTGGAGTCCATTCGATTGATGCTTGTATTTGTAGCACATAGAGGTTTCAAACTCTATCAAATGGATGTGAAATCGACCTTCTTAAATGGTTTCATTAATAAAGAGGTCTATATTGAACAACCACCAGGGTTTGAAAATTTCGAATTTCCAAACCACGTGTTTAAGCTAAAGAAGGGTCTTTATGGGCTAAAACAAGCACCTCGTTCTTGGTATGAGCGGTTGTCAACATTTTTGATTGAAAAAAGCTTTGTGAGAGGTCAAATAGACCCTACACTATTCCTATGTAGAGATGGTGAAAATATTTTTGTAGCCCAAGTATATGTCGATGACATAATTTATGGCTCCAACAACAAGGGCTATTTGAATGAGTTCATTGAGCACATGGAGAGTGAGTTTGAGATGAGTCTAGTGGGAGAATTGACTTTCTTCCTTGGACTTGAAATCAAACAAACAAGAGAAGGAATTCATGTGCATCAATCCAAATACACTCAAGAGATGCTCAAGAAATTCAATATGAGTGACTCAAAGGAGGTAACCACTCCCATGACGACTAACACGTGATTAGATAATGATGAGAGTGGGAAGCCAGTTTATTTGACCCAATATAGAAGCATGATTGGTAGTTTGCTATACCTCACAGCGAGTCGTCCGGACATTCTTTTTGTTGTGGGTATGTGCGCTAGGTACCAAGTATGTGCCAAGGAATCTCATTTAATTGCTGTTAAGAGGATTTTGAGATACCTTAAGGGCACTATTGGAGTTGGTCTAGGGCACCCCCGTACGGAGTCTTTTGATTTGATAGGCTATACCGATTTCGACTATGCTGGGTGCAAGTTGGATCGGAAAAGCACAAGTAAGGGTTGCCAATTCTTAGGATCATCTTTGGTGAATTGGTCAAATCGGAAGCAACATTGTGTTGCTCTCTCCACGATCGTGGCGGAGTATATTGCCATGGGGGAGAGTGTATCACAATTGTTGTGGATGATACACACCTTAGAGGACCATGGATTATCTTACAAGGGTGTGCAAGTGTTGTGTGACAACATAAGCAATTGCATGTTCCTCAAATGCGGCTTCATCATCTTCGAATGATGAAGAGGTAACTTCTCCCGAGCTTGAAAAATGTTATAGAGCAATTGCATGTTTAACTAGTATGCTTATGAAATCAAAGAATATGGTTAAAGCATTGCAATTAGAAATTGATCAATTGAAGACATCTAGAGATGATAATATTGACGATTTGCATGTTGACTTGCTAGAAGATGAAATTAAATCTTTGAAACATGAGATCGTAAATTTGAAATCCTCTAAGGTTGGGGAAGTAAATGATTTGCATGATAACTTGTTAGTAGAGGAAAATCAATCTTTGAAGAGTGAAGTTGAGAAGCTCAAGAATATTCTTGGAAAATTCTCAACTAGCTCTAAGACCTTAGACATTATCCTAAATGCCCAAAGGGCAGTTTACAATAGGGCCGGTATTGGTTACCGACCCAAAGAACCCTCATTTGTGTCTCTCATGTCTAGGACTGGTATGAGACAATCTTGGACATCCAAAACTCAAAAGAAAGTTGTCAAGGCATGGGTGCCTAAGTCATGTTTGGTTGATGCTTTAGGTCCCAAGGTTTGGGTACTTAAAACTTCGATTTTTCGAATTGTGTAAGTTATGATTGAGGGGGAGCATCTATCAACTAAGTTCGTTGATAGTGGATGCTCCAAACACATGACCGGGGATAGATCATTGTTTACCACACTTCATAAGAAAAGTAGAGGTAATGTATCATTTGGTAACAATGGTAGTCTTAAGGTCATAGGAATAGGAGACATTCAAATATCCGAATGTCTTAGAATTTCAAATGTCCTTCTAGTCAAGGGGATGAAATTTAATCTCCTAAGTGTCAGTCAATTGTGTGACACGGGTTACACAATTGATTTCCAACCAAGTCAATGTCTAGTTAGACACAATGACACCTTGGACACAGTACTAGTAGGAACAAGAGTAGACAATATTTATCAAGTTTCATTTAAAAGTGCTACTAATGTTTCTGCTAAGTGTTTTATGTTAAAAGAAGAGGAGTCCACCCTTTGGCAACGGAGATTAGCTCATGTGAACATGAAAAACATCCGGAAGTTGGCCAACAAGGGACTAGTCCGTGGCTTACTGAGCATCAAGTAAGAAAAAGACAAACTTTGTGATGCATGTCAAATGGGTAAGCAAACAAAATCTGCACATAAAGGTAAAAGCGTTGTAAGTACATCCAATGCTCTAGATTTACTTCATATGGATCTATTTGATTGTAGTACCATCATATCACTGAATGGAAGTAGATATTGCTTTGTGATCATTGATGATTTCACTAGATACACATGGACTTACTTTTTAAAATATAAGGACCAAACCTTAGATGTTTTCATTTCTTTTTGTAGAAGAGTTGAAAATGAAAAATCATTAGCCATTAAGACAATTAGAAGTGATCATGGAGGTGAATTTCAAAATCAAAGGTTATAAGCATGAGTTCTCTACTCCTAGAACACCACAACAAAATGGTGTTGTAGAGAGGAAGAACCGTGTACTTCAAGAGGCTGCACGAAGCATGCTCAATGAGTACTCACTCCCGAGTTACTTGTGGGCCGAAGCTGTAAATACAGCTTGCTATGTGCAAAACAGAGTCCTCATTCATAGGTTTCTAGGAAAGACTCCCCATGAACTTTGGTTTGGGAAACCACCTACGGTTAAACACCTTAGGGTGTTTGGTTGTAAGGTGTTCATTCTAAACACCAAGGACCACCTTGGAAAGTTCACGGCAAAGGCTGATGAAGGGATACTAGTCGGGTACTCTCTCGTTAGCAAAGCCTACCGAGTCTACAACAAGAAGTCTAGATTAGTTGAAGAGTCTTCTGATATGGTTTTTGAAGAAATTCCGAAGTCAAGTGACCAATCAGAAAATATAGAAGGAGTTCAACTCGAACATAGAAGACTAAGTTTGAATGAAACTCCAAGTATTGTTGATGGTGATGAGTCTGATGACGGTGAACCTAGACAACCCATTGATCAGCCGGATCCTGAGGCTGAACTTGTTTCTGGTGAACCCGCTCAAGAAGCACCACCAACACTAAGGCAAACTAGATTAGCCTCTAGTCATCCCCAAGACCAAATTGTTGGAAACATCCATCAGGGGGTTAGAACTAGATCATTCTTTCGGAATGAGGCTAATGAAGTTGCCCTAATTTCTGAAGTTGAACCTAGGAAAATTGATGAAGCATTAAGTGATCCCGATTGGATCATTGCAATGCAAGATGAACTAGGTCAATTTGAAAGGAGTCAAGTTTGGGACTTAGTCCCTAGACCCAAGAAGACCTCCATTATTGGAACCAAATGGGTCTTCAAGAACAAATTGAACCATAAGGGAGAAATCATTAGAAACAAGGCACGCTTGGTAGACAAGGGATGCAGTCAAGTTGAAGGCCTTGATTATGATGAGACCTATGCTCCCATGGCACGATTAGAGTTCATCCGATTGATGCTTGCATTTGCAGCACATCATGGTTTCAAATTATATCAAATGGACGTCAAATCGGCCTTTCTAAATGGTTTAATTAGGGAAGAGGTCTACGTCGAACAACCACCGGGGTTTGAGAGTACCGAATTTCCAAACCACGTGTTCAAACTCAAAAAGGCACTGTATGGCCTTAAACAAGCACCCCGGGCTTGGTATGAGCGGTTGTCGACATTCCTAGTTGAGAAGAGTTTCTTTAGAGGCCAAATAGACCCTACACTATTTCTACGAAGGGATAGTGACAATATATTTATAGCCCAAGTATATGTCGATGACATAATCTGTGGCTCAAATAATAAGGGCTATTTAAATGAGTTCATTGGACACATGGAGAGTGAGTTTGAAATGAGTCTAGTGGGAGAGTTGACTTTCTTCCTTGGACTTGAAATCAAGCAAACTCGCGATGGTATCCATGTGCACCAATCAAAGTATACACAAGAAATGCTTCGGAAATTCAATATGAGTGATTCAAAAGAGGTAACCACTCCCATGGCGACAAACACAAGATTAGACAATGATGAGAGTGGTAAACCCGTTGATTTAACTCAATATCGAAGTATGATAGGTAGTCTACTATACCTTACAGCTAGTCGACCTGATATACTATTTGCTGTAGGTATGTGCGCTAGGTATCAAGTTTGTGCCAAGGAATCCCACTTAATCGCTGTTAAGCGGATTTTGAGATATCTCAAGGGCACAATTGGTGTAGGTCTTTGGTACCCCCATACCGAATCTTTTGATTTGATTGGCTACACGGATTCCGACTACGCTGGATGTAAGTTGGACCGGAAGAGCACAAGTGAGGGTTGCCAATTCTTAGGCTCTTCCTTAGTAAGTTGGTCAAGTCGGAAGCAACATTGTGTTGCTCTCTCCACGACCGAGGCATAATATATCGCCATGGGAGAGAGTGTATCAAAATTATTGTGGATGATACATACTTTAGAGGACTATGGATTGAGTTACAAGGGTGTGCAAGTGTTATGTGATAACATAAGCACAATTAACTGTTGGTGCAGGAAGCACCATATCGAACCTTGTTTTGATATTGGCAAAGGATTCAAAGTTAAGTTTGTTTGTGATCTAACAATATTCACTGAGCGTGCAGAAAAAGTCCTAGCGAAGGGCTGCTAGGCACCTGGCGAAGGACTGCCAAGAAACAAAGTCCTAGCGAAGGGCTGCTAGGCACCTGGCGAAGGACTGCCAGGGTACAAAGCCCTAGCGAAGGACTGCTAGGCACTGGCGAAGGAATGCCAGGGTACAAAGCCCTAGCGAAGGACTGCTAGGCACTGGCGAAGGAATGCCAGGGTAAGAAGCCCTAGCGAAGGACTGCTAGGCGCCAGGCGAAGGACAGCCTGGTACTGAAGCCCTAGCGAAGGAATGCTAGGCACAGGGCGAAGGACAGCTCGGCATCCAAGACCTGGCGAAGGACCGCGAGGCAAAAGTCCAACCAAAGGAACAGTTGGCATCAGGTAAATTCTCCCGAGAGGAGTAGGTGAGGGCGCGTTCCCCGTCGAGGGAACAGTAGGCGTCGGTTCGACCTAGGGTTCCATTTTGGAAACCCAAAGTCAGAACCAAGATAGCTAAGGCTGTATAAACTAATAGTTTAAATGTTTTATTGTGTTTTGGACTAACCCTGGATGCAGGACCGAAGGAACGAGTGTCTGCAGCTCAGAGAGCCTCAAAGGAATGAGGCAACAGCTGACCAGGGCGCCCGGAGTATCCCGGGCGCCCCCAAGGTGAACACAAAATAAAAGAAAGCAAGATGGGCTTCGACAGTTCAACTCCTGGGCGCCCCCGTGCTCCCGGGCGCCCCCAGCGTCCTGGGCGCCCCCAGCGTCCTGGGTGCCCCCAGCACCAACTGCCGAAGCAGCTCCCTTCGAAGCCAGCAGATGAAACATTGACCCGGTCAATCCGGGTGCCCCGAGCGCTCCGGGCGCCCCGGTCAAAACTGATCCCGAAGGTAAAGGGATCAAAAGCTGACCGAGCAATTGCCGGATCAATCGACATGTGGGGGGGGCCCGACGTCCCGGGCGCCCCCAGGCCCTATATAAAGGGCCCTCGACCCCAAGCTTCAAGCATCACTTCATTTCAACACTTCGACGCTCTTCTACTCCCGCGCTCTGCTCCGGAAACCTCCCGACACGAGACTCAAGCGCCGACGACGTCCTCCCGCTCCGAAAATACTATCTACTCCGGACGTCGGTAACGAAGAGCTATTTTAGTTTACTGTACTGAATTCTGTAAAATCTTTTGTAAACTATTTTTGCGACATATAGAATTGCCCGCAGAAAACGGTCAACGACCGTGGGCCTTGGAGTAGGAGTCGACCTAGGCTCCGAACCAAGTAAAATCACTTGTGTTCGTGTGTTAATTTTAAATTCCACTGTGCAATTTCTCTTTCCCTAAATCCGAACGT
>JAGFNQ010006618.1:120907-156963 GCA_024364735.1 Boesenbergia rotunda | reverse complement strand
TAGAGTGAGATCACTAAGTGCATGGCCATGCCCAAATAAGGCAATATGAGATATTGAGCTTATTTGATTATAGTGAGTCTACTTGGAGTTCAAGACACATAGATTGATTGGAGGATGACACGGTCTATGCTTCATAGAAGATCAATCTAGATATCGGCGATAGAAGGACATTGTCACATATTATGAAAGTCATAATTAGTAGTCACATTGGTGATGTTGGATCTCAACATTCTTGTAACTTGGGTAGCAATGATGTGTTGCTAGATACCGCTCATTGCTTATGTTTCTAAGAGGTTAGAAGCATTGCCAACGTTACAAGAACCTATAGGGTCACACGCAAAGAACAAATAGATGGAGAAAAAAAATGAAGTCAAGTTCGACTTGGCTAAGGGAGTGTTTGGGAGAGCTTCTGCTTACTGCTTTTTAGCTTCTAGCCATGCAAAAGTGCTTTTAAGTGTTTGGGAATGTCAGATTCTGCTTTAACTTCTGCAACTTTTACTCAAAAGCTAGAAGCAACAATTTGATGCTTTTTTCTGCTTCTGCTTTTTTGCTTATGGTGTAGAATTAAAAGTTGACATTTATACCCTTAATAAATTTATTATTTTACATAATTACCATCACATTTTTAAATAAAATCTTATATTTTTATATAATTTATATTTTCAAAAAATTTATACATATTTGTATAAATTTATATAAATTTTATTATTTTATTATTTTTTATATTTTTATTAACTTTATATTTTTTTAAATATATATTATTAAAAAATAATTTTGATATAATATTTAAAATATAATATTAAATATATAAAATATTATAGATCATGTATCAAAATTATATTTAGATAATTGAAAAAAATTAATTTTGATAGTTTAAGGATATTATTGTCATTTAATTAAAAATTAAGCTTAAAAGTGATTATTCACCAAACACTCAAACTTTACCTTGTATCAGCTTTTGACTTCTATTTCAAAACACTGCATGCTTTAGCTTCTTACTAACTTCAAGATAATCACTACAAGAATCACTTTTCAAAAAGTAAAAGCTCTCCCAAACACTCCCTAAATATGGAAAGTCCATAAAAGGCAAGTTTGACTTGACCCAAATCCAAATCAAGTTTGACTTGACTTGGTTCCACTTCAAGTTAGACTTGACATGGGAGAAGAAATGGAGTCAAGTTTGACTTGACTAAATATGGAAAGTCCATAAAAGGCAAGTTTGACTTGACCCAAATCCAAATCAAGTTTGACTTGACTTGATTCCACTTCAAGTTAGACTTGACATGGGAGAAGAAATGGAGTCAAGTTTGACTTGACTAAATATGGAAAGTCCATAAAAGGCAAGTTTGACTTGACCAAAAGGCCACCTCACCTTGACTTGACCAAGTGATGACTTGGCTTGGTATTTAACCAATGATGATGCTCCACATCATCTCCAAAGGTTGTAAACCCCCCATTTGAATTTGAATTCAAATTGAAAGGGGGTTATGGCAGGCCACTTAATGGCCATTAATGGCCATTATGGCCGGCCACTTAATGGCCATTAATGTGGCCGGCCACAATGTGAGAACAAAACAAGGTTTTGTTCCATTTTTCTCATTGGGTGTCTTCTCTTCTTCCTCCAAGTGTTGGAGCTCTTCTTCTTCTTCTCCTCTTGACCGAATCCTTGAAAGGTGCTAGCACACCTAAAGGGTTTCCTCCATCCACTTTGTTCGCGTGGATACTTCTAGAGGGACGACACTTGACGTCCTAGAGATCCGACATCCAAAAGGAGCGAGCGGGATTAAGCAGAGCACGCACCAAAGGTAAAATGGTTTATCCCTCTTTAGATCTAGGAGTAGATCGAGTTTTGAAGCATGTAAACGAGCACTCGTAAATTTTTGAAATGGTTTTCTTCACTCGGATCCTTTCTATTGGGGCTTTCGGGGTTTCCGCGACGCGAAAAAGCGGTTTTCGCGGCCCGAAAAACCCTACAGTGGTATCAGAGCCACGAGCGAAGCTTGTGCTCGTTTTGTTTTTTATTTTTTTTTTGTATTAGTTACAAAATTTAGATAATTTTATGCTTCTGTAATTTTTCTAAATTTTAGGATTTTTTTGAGTATTTTTCCTCGTAGAGGCAAAGCGACGAGTGCGAAGCACTTGTAGACTTTGCCACCGAGAAAAACTTCTCCGAAACGGCAAGTTTCGCCCAAATGGATTTTGGGACAGTGGGTAAAGGCACTGTATAATTGCAAGAAGACACTCATGAAGGTTATTTCACGAGTAGGGGCGCTGCCCCTAACCCCGCAAGGGGCCTTGTCTCGCGATTACGCCCGAAACCCGCTTACCGGGACCGCCACGGAGTTGTGACTCGAAAAATTCTATAAATCAGTAGAAAAATTATATAAAATCTGTAAAATTACATAATTTTGAATTATGTACAGTAGTGTGATGGTCATGGCCCAAAACCCAATTTTTAATAAGATTAAAATTGTGTTGTAATTCATAATACGGCCTGCGCGCCGTTTTTGTACATGTGCGTGTTGTATTGTGTTTGCGACCTGCGTGTCGGCTTTTAATATTTTATTTCTGTTGTATTTCATATTTAGACTCGAATGTAACTCGAGTATAAAAATTTGTAATGTACAAAAGTGAAGACGACGGAAATTCCGGAGAACTTGGACTCGGGAGAACTAGCCGACAACACCAAGACGGTCAAGAGGAAGCGCTTGGAGAAGCCGCTAGACCTAGGTTGACCATCGGATCCTCTCATTGGCTTGAGAGGGTCTTAGTAGGGCCATGACCAAGTCACTTAAGTTTATTTTATTATTGCTATGCTTGTGATGTATATGATGCATGATAATGTAGAATAGTAAAAATAAACTTAAGTGTATGAGATGCACAAGTAATGTGGGAACCACATTTTGATGTGCACTTAATACACATTTAGGATTAAATTAGATTTCATAAATGCCTAGATGTGATGCACATCCTCGATTAGATTAGATCTAAAATCGAATCGACTCGTAAACGCCTACCGGGTCCTGATACCCATCACTACCTCGATCATATGCGCTTGTCGATTCTGCCAAAGCAGAGCAACACATTTAATCTTGGTAGGATGCGGAGGGACAACCTTGGTCCCGCCTATCACGGCTCGGGTTAGATCGAGCTCAATCAGATTGAGTAACTAGTTAACTCAATTGGATCGAGTAAAGCTATAGGCGTATTCCAATAGTTGGAAAGGTAGGACAAGATCGCATTTATCAATAGTCTTGGGCGATTTAGCCAAAGCTAACTCAAGATTATTCATAAATGTTAATTCTTGATTCTATAAACAAGAGTTGCATAGAGATGTAATTGATAAATTAGTTATCTACCGATCATACTAAGTCTTGGGCGATTTAGCCAAAGCTAACTCAAGGCATAGTATGATGTGGATCTTGTCCCACATAAATTATAGTAAATTGGTACGGATCTAGTAGTGTGGTTTGACCACTCCAATAACTTGATTCCACCAAAATTCCTATAATTTAGTGGGAGCATCATTTAATTAAAGGCCTAATTAGATGATTACTAGAATATGATATTTATTCTCTGCATTTATCTGTTGTAGATTGTCATGTCTTCAAACGCGAATACTCTCTCTCTGCGATCTGTCCTTGAGAAGGACAAGCTCACTGGAGCTAATTTCCTAGACTGGTACAGGAACTTGAGGATAGTCCTCAAACAGGAACGTAAGCTGTACGTTCTAGAGCAAGCAGTTCCTGAAGCACCACCACCCTCAGCCATCCGTAGCGTTAGAGATGCTCATCAGAAGCATCAAGACGACGCGTTAGACGTGTCGTGCCTAATGCTATGTTGCATGTCCTCTGAGCTTCAGAAGCAACATGAGAACATGAATGCTTACGATATGATTGACCACCTCAAGCAATTATATCAAGGGCAGGCAGGGCATTGGAAGCGGAACTGCAAGGTATACCTGGAGGATCTTAAGAAGAAGAGAAGCGAGCCTTCTACTTCAGGTATATATGTTATAGAAGTCAACCTTTCTATTTCTACATCATGGGTATTAGATACTGGATGTGCTTCTCACATTTGTACCAATGTGCAGGGGCTAAGAAATAGCAGGGCATTGCCAAAGGGCGAGGTGGACCTACGAGTAGGCAATGGAGCACGAGTTGCTGCTGTTGCTGTAGGAACTTATTTTCTATCTCTGCCCTCTGGGCTTGTACTGGAACTAGATGATTGTTGTTATGTATCTGCACTTACTAAGAACATAATTTCTGTTTCTTGTCTAGACAAGAAAGGCTTCTCATTTATAATTAAGAACAAATGTTGTTCAGTCTATTTAAATGAAATGTTCTATTGTAGTGCAGATCTTATCAACGGACTCTACATTCTAGACTTAGAACGCCCTATCTATAATGTAAGTACCAAGAGGTTGAGATCAAATGAGTTGAACCCAACCTATCTCTAGCACTGTCGCTTAGGCCACATAAATGAGAGTCGCTTGTCCCAGCTCCATAAGGATGGATTGCTGGATTCATTTGATTTTGAATCATATGAGACATGCGAGTCATGCCTTCTAGGCAAGATGACTAAGACTCCCTTTAGTGGACATAGCGAGAGGGCAACAGATTTGTTAGGACTCATACATTCTGATGTATGTGGCCCTTTCAATGTTGCTGCTCGAGGTGGTTATAGATACTTCATCACATTTACTGATGATTTCAGTAGATATGGTTATGTGTATTTGATGACACATAAGTCCGAGTCCTTTGAAAAGTTCAAAGAATTCAGAAATAAAGTACAAAACCAACTCGGCAAGACTATTAAAATACTTCGATCAGATCGAGGTGGAGAATACTTGAGCCATGAGTTTCGTGACTATTTAGCTGAGTGTGGGATTCTATCTCAACTCACTCCTCCTGGGACACCACAGTGGAATGGTGTATCCGAAAGGAGGAATCATACCTTATTAGATATGGTACGATCTATGATGAGTCACGCAGATCTTCCTATATCCTTTTGGGGATATGCTCTAGACACGGCAGCGTTCACACTTAACCGTGTTCCATCAAAGGCGGTCATGAAGACACCATATACGATATGGACTGGGAGGAGTCCCACGATGTCTTTCATGAGAGTTTGGGGTTGTGAGGCTTATGTTAGACGTCAAGTCTCAGACAAACTGGGACCCAAGTCCGATAAGTGCTATTTCGTGGGATATCCCAAGGAAACTAAGGGATATTACTTCTACATTCCCAGTCAGCACAAAGTGTTTGTTGCTAAGACTGGGGTCTTTCTAGAAAGGGACTTTGTTTCTAGAAAGATTAGTGGGAGTTCGTTTGATCTTGAAGAAGTTCAAGACAACGACCATAGCACTGAGCCCTTGATGGATACTGAACAGGAACCACAAGAAGTTGTGGATGAGATTGTTACACAAGAAGTTGTGGAACAACAACCTGTTCAGGTAGACCTACCTCTTCGCAGGTCTGATAGGGTACGTCGTCAGCCTGAGAGATATTCATTTCTCTTGCCTGACCATGATGACGTTATGATCATTAAGAATGAGCCTACCACCTATCAGGAAGCTGTGATGAGCCCAGATTCTGAGAAATGGCTAGAGGCCATGAGATCCGAGATGGATTCCATGTACACCAACCAAGTATGGACTTTGGTTGATCCACCTGAAGGGGTCAAATCCATTGGGTGTAAGTGGGTCTTTAAGAGAAAGACTGACATGGATGGACTTGTACATACCTATAAGGGTAGACTAGTAGCTAAAGGTTTCAAGCAAATTCATGGTATTGACTATGATGAAACTTTTTCTCCAGTCGCGATATTCAAGTCCATTAGGATCTTGCTTGCTATTGCAGCATACCACAATTATGAGATCTGGCAGATGGATGTCAAGACAGCGTTTCTGAATGGAAACCTCCTCGAGGATGTGTACATGACACAGCCTGAGGGTTTTGTAGATCCACAGCATACTGGCAGAGTATGCAAGCTACATAGGGCCATTTATGGTCTAAAGCAAGCTTCTCGGAGCTGGAATCTTCGATTCGATGATGCGATCAAACAGTTTGGTTTCATCAAGAACGAAGATGAACCTTGTGTCTACAAGATGGTTAGTGGGAGCACAGTAGTCTTCCTAGTCTTGTATGTGGATGACATACTACTCATTGGGAACAACATCCCTTCGCTACAGTCTGTGAAGACTTGGTTGGGGACTTGTTTCGCAATGAAGGACTTAGGTGAAGCAGCCTGCATTCTAGGCATAAAGATCTATAGAGATAGATCTAAGAGATTGCTTGGCCTAAGTCAGAGTACATACATTGATACCGTTTTGCAACGGTTTGCCATGCAGAATTCCAAGAAGGGAAATCTGCCAATGTCACATGGCGTGAGTCTTTCGAAGACTCAAGGTCCCTCTTCTAGAGAGGAGAGAGACCGCATGAGCAAGATCCCTTATGCCTCAGCCATAGGATCTATCATGTACGCCATGTTATGTACTCGTCCTGATGTCTCGTATGCTTTGAGCATGACGAGCAGGTACCAGTCAGATCCAGGTGAACGTCACTGGATAGCGGTCAAGAATATCCTTAAGTACTTGAGAAGGACTAAGGAATATTTTTTGATATTTGGAGGCGATGAGCATCTAGTTGTAAAGGGTTACACTGATGCCAGCTTCCAAACCGACCAGGATGATTACAGATCGCAGTCAGGGTTCATGTTTTGCTTGAATGGCGGAGCTGTGAGCTGGAAGAGTTCGAAGCAGGACACAGTTGCAGATTCTACAACAGAAGCTGAGTATATTGCTGCATCAGAGGCAGCAAAGGAGGCAGTTTGGATCCGCAAGTTCATCACTGAGTTTGGGGTGGTTCCTAGCATATCTGATCCCGTAGAGCTCTATTGTGACAACAATGGAGCTATTGCGCAGGCTAAGGAACCTCGGTCACACCAGCGGACTAAACACATACTACGGCGTTTCCTTCTCATTCGAGAGATCATCGATCGAGGAGATGTGAAGATATGCAGAGTACCCACAGAGGCTAACATTGCAGATCCCTTGACCAAGGCTTTGGCACAGACCAAGCATGATGGTCACACTAGGTCATTGGGTATTAGATACTACAGTGATTGGCACTAGTTCTAGTGAGAGATTGTTAGTGAGAGCCCTAGAGCCAATCATGTGATGGTTGTTGTATGGACTCATTGTATCATATTTCATATATATATATAAAGGCATTTGATTATGGTTATTATACTTACTTGTATTGGTGCCAAATAACTAAGTGTAATAACGTCCTTGGTAGTAGGTTCATATCTATATCAATCGATTGGTTGAATCGATAGTGAGATGATATAGAGAACACTACTCTTAATTATTCCTAGTCAAGTATTAACATTCAGGACAATGTTAATGCATAGAGACTAGCATGTAGGTCAACACGATGACTTGATCTCACAAGTCATGGATATGAGATATCAAGTTGACACATGAGTATGCATTGGAGAATGTATACTGAATGACCCACCATGAGAAAGTATCATGGATCGTTATATGAGTGTCATATACTTTCTCATGTGACTATTAGTATGACTATTAGTCCTTAGACCTGAAGTCACCATAGTTCCCTACATAAGGAGTTATGTACTTTGGTTTCGTCAAACGTCACCCGTAACTGGGTGGACTATAAAGGCGATTACTGGGTATGTAACAAATTATGCGGAGGGATGTGAGTGATGTAGATGGGATCTATCCCTCCTATATGACGGGAGAGATATCATAGTCTTGATAGAGTGAGATCACTAAGTGCATGGTCATGCCCAAATAAGGCAATATGAGATATTGAGCTTATTTGATTATAGTGAGTCTACTTGGAGTTCAAGACACATAGATTGATTGGAGGATGACACGGTCTATGCTTCATAGAAGATCAATCTAGATATCGGCGATAGAAGGACATTGTCACATATTATGAAAGTCATAATTAGTAGTCATATTGGTGATGTTGGATCTCAACATTCTTGTAACTTGGGTAGCAATGATGTGTTGCTAGATACCGCTCATTGCTTATGTTTCTAAGAGGTTAGAAGCATTGTCAACGTTACAAGAACCTATAGGGTCACACGCAAAGAACAAATAGATGGAGAAAAAAAATGAAGTCAAGTTCGACTTGGCTAAATATGGAAAGTCCATAAAAGGCAAGTTTGACTTGACCCAAATCCAAATCAAGTTTGACTTGACTTGGTTCCACTTCAAGTTAGACTTGACATGGGAGAAGAAATGGAGTCAAGTTTGACTTGACTAAATATGGAAAGTCCATAAAAGGCAAGTTTGACTTGACCCAATCCAAATCAAGTTTGACTTGACTTGGTTCCACTTCAAGTTAGACTTGACATGGGAGAAGAAATGGAGTCAAGTTTGACTTGACTAAATATGGAAAGTCCATAAAAGGCAAGTTTGACTTGACCAAAAGGCCACCTCACCTTGACTTGACCAAGTGATGACTTGGCTTGGTATTTGACCAATGATGATGCTCCACATCATCTCCAAAGGTTGTAAACCCCCCATTTGAATTTAAATTCAAATTGAAAGGGGGTTATGGCAGGCCACTTAATGGCCATTAATGGCCATTATGGCCGGCCACTTAATGGCCATTAATGTGGCCGGCCATAATGTGAGAACAAAACAAGGTTTTGTTCCATTTTTCTCATTGGGTGTCTTCTCTTCTTCCTCCTCCAAGTGTTGGAGCTCTTCTTCTTCTTCTCCTCTTGACTGAATCCTTGAAAGGTGCTAGCACACCTAAAGGGTTTCCTCCATCCACTTTGTTCGCGTGGATACTTCTAGAGGGACGGCACTTGACGTCCTAGAGATCCGACATCCGAAAGGAGCGAGCGGGATTAAGCAGGGCACGCACCAAAGGTAAAATGGTTTATCCCTCTTTAGATCTAGGAGTAGATCGAGTTTTGAGCATGAAATGAATACGTGAATTTTTGTTTCGGAATTTTTTCTTCGCACGAGATCCATGGCTTTGGGTTCTCGGGGTTTCCGCGACGCGAAAAGGCGGTTTTCGCGGCCCGAAAAACCCAACAAATGTTCCTCCAGGAAACACAAGATTCTTTAATAACATTGTTTCCAAAATGCACGCTTGAAAACAAGCTCGAATGTTATATTTGAGAGGTGTCATAAACACAATTGCCTTAAACATTGACATATTTATTGGATAAATAAAATTCACTATTTAGGTGTATATTCTATATATATATATATGATCTAATCTTAAACTCAATTAATGAAGTATACAATATAAATTATAGCATGAGAGAAATTATGATTAAATTATAATTAGTGGGCATCTCATCATGTGAAATTATGTACATATTGAAATCTTCACTATCGATAAATTGATGAAATTGAACATTGTCAATTATGTGAGATTAGCACATGTTATACTTCTTAGTTTATCCAAGTAATCGATTCTCAATAGCTGGAAATATAGAGATGTTAAAAGTTAACATGTGGATTTTAGTTAAGGGGAACTAGCTAGTTCATCAAATGTGACCCACTATGAAACTGCATATGGTTCTTTATATGTCAATGAAGATTTCATTGCAACTCCAGTGCAAACTTCCTTAGACTTGAAGTATCCAACTCATCTTGATCATGAAGATTTATACTTTGACATCTTAGCATAACATCTCCTAGAAGGTATAGGTTTAGGATGATTGGGTAAAGTCAACATGCCCGAATGTATTTGAATAGCCCGTAGATGATTATTCACTCCTTTTATAAGGAGACGTATACTTTATGGCCTCATGTCGGGATTGTTACTCAAAACTCATTGGCCAAAGTAAACAAGTAAAGAAGAGGGTCTTCTTGGACATATATTTTTAAGTAATTTAAATTCTAGGACAAGAAACAACAACTTAGGCAAGGTGTGACGTAATCAACCTAGTGGAGACTGACACAGAGACCATGTTCTGAACCAAGTGAGTATAAGATGAGTAAAAGGAACAATAGTACTAATAACTTTAACTGTTGAAGGGTTCAGAATGTGTTCTGAAGCCAACTATGATTTTTTTGTCAATTGGGGATCATGATGTACTGGTAGGTGTCACTCATGATTGATTCATAATTAATGATTAATTGTGAATGACCAATATAATCGAGAACCTATTAGGTTACACACACTACGAGTATGTCTTAAAGATGTAAAATAAGTTAGAGAATAGAATTCTCAAAGAAAAAGAGATTAAGTCTAGTTGAACCAAATGAAAAGCAAATATCGATAATATTTACGGTGATAGAAGAGATTGTTGGTGCCCCGGTTGGTTTAAAGTCATCAATCAATTTAGGTTAGGTCCTGTTATGATTTTGATCCCTTTGTCTAAATGTGCAGGAGTTTAGGAGCGGAGGAAGTTGAGCATAAGATGCAGTGAACGAGAAGGATTGCATGGAGAAATGAGCCATCAGGCTCGGTGCATCCAAGGGACGCGGAAGCTGTGGAAGAGTACACCGATGGAGCGAGAAGGATGTGCGCGACGTTTGAGGGATGAGAAGCTGGGAGGAAGGACACTCGAGGGGCAAAAGGGCGGAGTCGGGTTCGGGTAAGCCTAACTCCGGTTGGCCAGAAATCACCCAAACAAATTATCTACCGAAAAGTCAACTATGTTGACTTTGACCAAGTCAAAGTTTTGACTTGAACCATATTTGACCAAAATTGTTGGAAAAACATGGAGACTTAACTGAAGACTTTGACCAAGCAATACACGTGGACAACTTGCATGCACAGAAACTTCTACCGTTTAAAAGATTAACTTTATCTTTTAAAGCGATAAACTTTATAAAAGATAAAATTTATCTTTTAATCAACGGTTAAGGATTAAATTTATCTATATTCAATTAAAGGATAATTACTATCCTTTAATCGGACAGAAGCTTCTACTGTTTAAATGATTAATCTTATCTTTTAAAATGATAAGCTTTATAAGGATTAAATTTATCTATGATCAACGGTAATGATTAATTTCCTTTGCCTATAAATAGGCTTAGAAGTTAAAGAGATTTTCAACAGATTGATTGTAATTCTTCTAGCTTCTATCTTCTGCTACAAAGTTTGTAAAAGGCTTCTCCGCCAGAAGAAGATTTTCATAGTGAGCTTCAACTATTTTGGATTAGCAACTACCTAGGTTGCAATCAAGTAATTTTTGTATCTTAGCCTTTCTACTAGTTGAGTTAGTTTATGTTATCTTATTTAATTGTAGCAACTAATCTGGAATGTTTGTGAGTCGCACAAAAGAATTATTTTCAATTTACAGCGTCAATTCACCCCCTCTTGCCGGTCCACCTCGACCCGACATGTAGTATCAGAGCTAGGACGCCGCAGAAGGACTAATCGCCAACTGCAGCAATTCTAAAGAATGGTTGGACCAGTAATCTACTTGCCGAAGTTTGAGGGGGAGCTCGCAGCATGGAAGAGGAAAATGAAGGTATTTTTTAGTACTGATTATGAATTATTACTAACGATGAAAAACAATTTTCTAGCTCCAAAAGATAATGAAAGAAAGATCAAGGAACCTAACTCCTGGAACAAAAAGGAGCAAACAAACGTGATAGCAAACGAAAAGGCAAAAATCACCAGCTGACCGTCCTCCCTGAACAAGATGTCAATCGAATCAACAAGTACGACTCGGCAAAGGAAATTTGGAAAAAGTTCCTAGAATTGCACAAAGGCACCTCAGAGGAGAAACTGGCACAATGAGATATCCTACAAAGCCAGCTTACCAACCTCCAAATGGAAGACGAACAATCAATTGCCCAACTGCATGACAAGATAAAAGAGCTAATCACGAACCTTGAGAACCTCGATGAAAAGGCATCAAATCACGGCGCTCAATAGTATGCGCTGAATGCTTTCCCGATAATCCCATATTGGACCTCAGTAATCAACGCATATTTTATTTCAAAAGACCTTGAGATAAGTACTCTAGAACAACTATTATTTGTTTTAGAACTGTTGGTGCAAGTTGCATCAGTGATGTCCTCCTCTAAGTATTTTAATGTGACAATAGACTTAAGTCAGTGATACATTAAACAGACAAAGGGGGAATTAAGAGAGAAGTAACAAAGTGGACCAAAGTCCTAGTGTATCTAGGCACTAAGTCCTAGCAAAGGGCTGGGCACCGAAGACCTGCTCGGAAGGTGGGCACTAAGACCTGATCGAGGATTGGGCACTAAGTCCTGGCAAAGGGCTGGGCACCGAAGACCTACTCGAAAGGTGGGCATGAAGTCCTAGTCGAGGACTGGGCAAGAAGACCTAGCCGAGGGTTGGGCACCGAAGTCCTGGTCGAGGACTGGGCAAGAAGACCTGGCCGAGGGTTGGGCACCGAAGTCCTGGACTTAGGGTTTGGGCACGAAGTCTTGGTCCGAGGGACTGAGCAACTTAGCTGAGCGATGACTAAGGACAGAAGTAGAGACGGGTCAGGGTTCGAGCGTCTCGAGGTCCGAAGTATCGGAAGCTAAGCAAAAGTCCACCCAAAGGACTGGGTGGCAACCGTCTCCTGAGAGGAGTAGGTGAAAGGCGCGTTCTCGGGGGTGGGAACTTGCGTCAGTTCGACCTAGGATTTCGTGGAAATCCAAAGTTCGAACCAAGTCCTTAAGACTAATATTGTATGTATATGTACATTGTGTTTGTGTATCTTGCATGTATCAAGAACCGGAGATAAAGCAGGCGAAAGGCTGGAATGCAGCCAACCCAGGCGCCCCCACTGATGGGGGCGTCCAGATCAGTGTGTAAAACCCAGTGTTGGGTTGAATGCATGCCTTGAAGCCAGGTAGCCAGGATGATGGGGGCACCCAAGCCAAAGAGTAAACAATGCAGTTTCATGAAGAAGCAGAATAGGCTTCCATTTAGGCGCCCGGGATGATACGGGTGCCCAAGTTGAAAGTTGTTTTGCTGTTTCGAGGTCGAAACACAAGATAAGCCTTCACTCAGGCACCCGGGAGGTCCCAGGCGCCCTGGTTAGAAGTTTTATCAGTCGCGGCAAGGTCGGCACGGGGATAAGGTTTGACCGAGTTTATAGGGACGCCCCCAGCGTATCAGCGCCCGTATAAAGCCTATATAAGGGGCTTCGACCCCTCTGCTTCAAAAACAACTGCTGTGAGCTATTCTGATCATTCTGACTTACGACAAATGCTAAAGACGAGGCTCTATGACCGGGAGGCTCCAGGAGGAAGTGTGCAGCACTTCGGAGGTCTAGATCGGCCGAGCTTCAGACATTGTTTTGTTCGGTTTGCTGTTATTTAATTCTGCATTTAATTTTCATTATTCTTGCTTGTAATTATCAACTATAAGACGAGTTTTCTCCGCCTCCAGAAATTCTGGAAAGGAGACCAATAGTGGACTCACGCCGAGTACATAGGCCTTGGACGTACTGACCCAGGGGGGTCAGGAACCAAGTAAATAAATCTCGCGTGTCTGTCTTGTTTTTATTTTTCTGTATTTATTTTCCGCTGCACTAACGCTCTGAATATAGTTCGAAAGTTTTCGTGAGGATTTTAATGGTAGATATTCACCCCCCCTCTATCGACGGTAACGGTCCTACAATTGGTATCAGAGCTAGGCCGCTCTTCACCAGACTAACCGCCGATGGAGCAACGACGCCAGGAGTTGAGGGGGGGCCCAGGGGTGAATCAGGTACATTTTTTTTAATGTCCATTTTCAAGTTCCATATTATTTGTTTCACGTGCAGGGAGAGAGGGCACTATAAAAACAGTGTCCTACTCGTAAGACTCGATCTACACCACCGGCGGCAAAAGGGCATCAGCGCCAGGAGTCCGAAAAAACAAGGATCACGTACGATGCTTCAAATGCGAGAAGTACGGACACTACAAAAACAAGTGTCCGGCGAAGGTACGTAAGATTTATGTTCCAAAAATTTTACAAATTCCTGCAATGTCTTTTAACAATTTAGATAATTTCCCTGATAAGTTAGAATTACTGCATAGTCAAGTAGATATTTTGAATGACAAGTTACAAAATGTGAATACGGCTAAAATATTAGAAATAAATTGTTTAATCATTAATACCAATTCAATAATTGCTAAAATTAATTCTGAACTTAAATATGAAATAAACTCTGATAATTCTACGGATAATGATATAATTAATTCTGAATTTAAATATGAAATTAATCCCGAATTCAAATTTGAAAATCTTAAGGATAAAACTGAATTCAAAAATCTTAAGGATAATTCTAAATTTGAAAATCCTTTAGATAATTATGAAGTCAAATTTGAAAATCCGTTGTATAACTCTGAAATTGAATTTGAAAATCCTAAGGATAATCCAGAAATTAATTTTAAAAATATTATTTCTGAGGATAAAAAAGATTTTGTTAATATTCTTGAGGATAATAAAGATGAAATTCTCCTAGATAATAACTTAATTATAGATAATCTTGAAAATTATTACAAAACTTTAACTAGTGGCCCAAATTACTCCTCCTACATTGAGGATACTGAACGATGTAATTTTGAGGATGAGGAGGATCTGGAACTATCTAAGATAAAGGTCATAATAAATAAAGTTCACAAAGGTTCAAACAAATCCGAATTGTTAGAAAAACTTGAAAAGATAGATAAAGAAGAATCAGAAATTTTCGAAATAATGAAAATTAAATTCTGAACTTAAACCCACAACTATTAATCAATCATTTCAACCTTAATTATTCAAATCTTAAATTAAATTAAATTAAATTAAATTAAATCTTAATTCAAATCAAATTAAATCTTAATTCAAATCAAATTAAATCTTAATTCAAATTAAATTAAATTAAATCTTAATTCAAATTAAATTAAATTAAATTAAATTAAATCCTAATTCAAATCAAATTAAATCTTAATTCAAATCAAATTAAATTAAATCTAATTAAATCTTAATTCAAATTAAATTCAAATTAAATTAAATTCAAATTAAATCTTAATTAAATTAAATTCAAATTGAATTAACTTCAAATTAATTAAATCGAAATTAATTCAAACACAAAATTAATTCAATTAAATCGTAATTAATTCAAACTCAAAATTAATTTAATTCAATCTTAATTAATTCAAACTTAAATTAATTTAATCTTAATTAATTCAAACTTGAATTAATTCAAATTAATTAAATCTTAACTCAAATTCAAATTAATTCTTAAGTAATCATTAATTAAATTAAATTAAGTAATCCATTTTAATTTAACTCTAAAATAACTTAAACTCAAATTAAATAAAATCCTATCCAAACTGCAACAATAAATTTAATAAAATGAAATATGTCAAAGTGGGTTGACATATTCGCGGGTTCACACGACATGTATCAAATCGGGAATTAGATAGATCTTTAGAAACTTAATTAAATGATTTGAATTGCTTGACTCATGTATAACTGCCATGCCATGCATATGCAGTTTTCTTAAAATATATGTCATGTCATCCACATTTAATTTTATGCATAATTTAGAATGGTTATAGGAAAAAGATCACTTGAAACTTGAACAACCTAGTATTTGGTGGAGGTGAGATGATAGTACGTTAGGGAAGCCATCTTGGCGGAACTAGCCGAAGCTATCGATCCAAGACCCAAACTAGTTAAATCAAAATCTTTCAAGAAGTAACTTGAAGATGAATTTTCTATAAAAGGCTTTGTCAAGGAAAGGGTTGATGATCCAATAAGGCTACGACCAGAGAAGGCCTAGTGCCTCGCCAAGACCTGGAAGCCAATTACTGAAAATCAAATTCACTTTACTATTGCTAGATTTGAATTTAACACAAGTTTCAATCAAATCTTAGATTTAATAATAAATTAAGGAAAATGATTCAAGCATCTCACAATACACCCATAAGGCAACCATGCTTGCTGTATTGAGACACCTAGAATGAGTGAGATGTTAAGGGCTAAGAAATTGATGAGTATGTTTTAAAACTGTTTTCAAAATTGTTAGAATATTTTTCTAAAAATATATTTTCAAAATAGAGCTTCAACATAATAATGTTTGTATGAAATTCATGCTTGTCTGATTGAATATATATGATATGTTTTCAAAAATTATATCATTTTCAAAAATTATTTGACTCACGCAATTAGACACAAGCCTCTTAGAACAACACTAAAGTTTCTTAAGACACTTAGATAGAGTCAAACGATGTCGGGTACAGGGGGAGTGTTTTCACTCTTTTAAAATTTTTTCTGTTATTTGAAAAGACTTTTCGAAAACTGCGCCTCAATTTCTTTCACATATGTTTTCAAAAAGGCATATACTTTAAAAATTATCATCTTTCTAAATTATGGTTTCAAAATTTATCTACCTAAAAATTATCATTCATTTGATTTTGATAAACCCTAAAGACACAGAGGAAGGTCCACTTAATGATTTACAAGGGATCCAAGGAAGTGTCGAATTTAGGGGGAGTCTAAATCAAGAGAAAATTCTCTAACAAGTATTTTTCAATTATGAAATAATTCATTTTGTCTAAACCAAACCCTAAAGACTCAGAGGAAGAGTACTTGTGGTCAACAAGCTTCCTAGGACTGGGTCAAGTTTAGGGGGAGGTTAAACAAAAAAGAATTATTAAACATTTTAAAGAATATGTTTTCGTGCACTACATTTTCAAAATCTTGTTGAAAACATAAATAGTCAGTCTTTCAACATATACTTACATATATTGTCAAAGTACTATCATTGTTTTTTTAAAATTCTGTTCGGAAAGAGTATTTTCTTGAGTTTGGAAAATTTTCCAGGACACTTAGGAAAATGTCCTTGTAGTCAACAAGGTTTCCTAGGATTGTGTCAGACTGGAAGATAGACCAAGTCAAGTAAAATATTATGTTTTCAAAATGCATAATATCCTTTCAAAAAGGTATTTATATTTTTCAAAGTCTAATACTTTTCAAAAAGGTATTTATATTTTTCAAAGTCTAATACTTTTCAAAAAGGTACTTATATTTTTCAAAGTCTAACACTTTTCAAACAGTACTTATATTTTCCAAAGTTGCAAATTTATTCAAAAATTGCACAATATCTTTCAAAGTTACTTATGGTTTTCAAAAATGTACATTTTTTAAATTACTTGCATTTTTCAAAAGCTCATAACAATTTTCAAAGTACTTATACTTTTCAAAGCAGTTAATATTCTTTCAAAAGTTATGCAAAATTACTGTATTTTCAAAAAAAAAATGCACTAGTTGAAAATTTTTCTACAAGTACAATTTTTTTGAAAATCTTTCTAAATCAATAGTGTTTAAGTGAAAAGTTTTCCAAATACTTAAGTACTTAATTTTATGCTATGTTTTCAAAAATTTATACTAAGTATTTTCAAAAGAACAAAGTATTTCCATTGTTGGTGCAAGTATTTTTTTGTTTCTTTTTGATGTATGTCAAAGGGGGAGAGATGCGCCTTAAGTTAGAAATAATTTTTTTTCTCTCTCTTACCAAAGGACCTAATTAATCAAAATATTTTTCAAAAAAGGGGAGAGTGAAAGTTAGAATTTTTTTTCCTAGAGGATCAAAAATATATTTTCAAAACTTAGATCATTTTTTATTTTTTGGATAGTAAGTTATCCCTTCAGCCAATCTAACTCAAACATCAAAAAGGGGGAGATTGTTGGTGCAAGTTGCATCAGTGATGTCCACCTCTAAGTGTTTAAATGTTTGATAATAGACTTAAGTCAGTGATACATTAAACAAACAAAGGGGGAATTAAGAGAGAAGTAACAAAGTAGAGCAAAGTCCTAGTGAATCTAGGCACTAAGTCCTAGCAAAGGGCTGGGCACCGAAGACCTGCTCGGAAGGTGGGTGCTAAGTCCTGATCGAGGATTGGGCACTAAGTCCTGGCAAAGGGCTGGGCACCGAAGACCTGCTCGGAAGGTGGGCACGAAGTCCTGGTTGAGGACTGGGCAAGAATGTTGGTGCAAAAAGCACCATATCGAACCTTGTTTTGATATTGGCAAAGGATTCAAAGTTAAGTACTATTTGTGATCTAACGTTCTTCACTGAGTGTGCAGAAAAAGCCTTAGCAAAGGACTGCTAGGCACCTGGCGAAGGAATGTCAGGATACAAAGCCCTAGTGAAGGACTGCTAGGCAACTAGCGAAGGGCTGCTAGTCACCAAGTCCTAACGAAGGACTGCTAGGCAACTACCGAAGGGCTGCTAGTCATCAAAGACCTGGCGAAGGGCTGTTGGGCACCTAGCGAAGGGCTGCTAGGATACAAAGCCCTAGCAAAGGACTTCTAGGCACCAGGCGAAGGACAGCTTGGAACTGAAGACCTGGCGAAGGAATGCTAGGCACCGGGCGAGGGACAGCTCGGTATCCAAGACCTGGCAAAGGACCGCTAGGCAAAAGTCCAACCAGAGGAACGGTTGGCATCAG
Source organism: Boesenbergia rotunda (assembly GCA_024364735.1). Lineage (NCBI taxonomy): Eukaryota > Viridiplantae > Streptophyta > Magnoliopsida > Zingiberales > Zingiberaceae > Boesenbergia > Boesenbergia rotunda. The sequence goes on along the minus strand of JAGFNQ010006618.1, from coordinate 138,560 downwards.
GTAAATTCTCCCGAGAGGAGTAGGTGAGGACGCGTTCCCCGTCGAGGGAACAGTAGGCGTCGGTTCGACCTAGGGTTCAATTTTGGACACCCAAAGTCAGAACCAAGACAGCTAAGGCTGTATAAACTAATATTTTATTGTATTATTGTGTTTTGGACTAACCCTGGATGCAGGACCGAAGGAACGAGTGTCTGCAGCTCAGAGAGCCTCAAAGGAATGAGGCAACAGCTGACCAGGGCGCCCGGAGTGTCCCGGGCGCCCCCAAGGTGAACACAAAACACAAGAAAAGCAAAGCAGCTTCGACAGTGCAACTCCCGGGCGCCCCCGTGCTCCCGGGCGCCCCCAGCGCTCCGGGCGCCCCCAACAGCAAAGCACCGAAGCTCACCCCTCGAAGCCAAGAAGATAGAAGTTTGACCCGGTCAATCCGGGCGCCCCGGTCAAAACTGATCCCGAAGGTAAAGGGATCAGACGCTGACCGAGCAACTTGCGGATCAAATGCCACGTGGGGGGGCGCCCCCAACGTCCCGGGCACCCCCAGGCCCTATATAAAGGGCCCTCGACCCCAAGCTTCGAACATCACTTCGAACCAACGCTTCTACGCTCTTCTGCTCTTGCGCCTCGCTCCGAAAACCTCCCAACTCGAGCCGACGACGTCCTGCTGCTCCGAAAAAGACCATCTCCATCGGACGTCGGTAAAAGAAGAGCTTCTTTTAATTGTTAAGTTTACCGTGCCATATTTTGTAAATCAATTTGTAAACTATTATTGCGCTTCATATAGAATTGCCCAAAGTAAACGATCAACGATCGTGGGCCTTGGAGTAGGAGTCGACCTAGGCTCCGAACCAAATAAAAAAGTACTGTGTTCGCGTATTTGCTTTTATCTTCCGCTGTGCAATTGCTCTTTCCCTAAATCCGAACGATTTCCGATATTCACCCCCCCCCTCTATCGGTTCTCTCGATCCAACAAGTGGTATCAGAGCGGGGAATCTCAAATTTGGTGCAACCACCAGTTTGAGAGTTTTTCGGATTTACAAAATTTTTTATTTTATTTCTTTCCTTTTTGATAATCAACACCACTCGATCAGTACGCCTTTTTCAATTTTGAATTTTCATATTTTCACCATAAGTCTGAATTGATAAAACAAACAATTTTTGAAAATTTGTCATAAATTTTTTTTATTATTTTAATATTTTTCTCGAAATTCGTGCTACTTAAATTCAAGCAAAATTTTTCCCAAACATTAAAATCTTACTTTTTCATTATTAATCAGAATTGACAAAATCATCATTTTCAAAAATTTATCATAAATTATTTTTATTATTTTATTATTATTTTGCCTCGAAATTCGTGCAATGTTTTTTTGCTATTCTTTTCCCTTCTCCCGCACTACTAATCCAACACCAAGTCTTGGTATATTTTTGTATTTCTCTTGTGTACGAGGTTTAAAACAAATGGCCAACCAAGAATGGAACAGTGCCCGTCCACCACTCTTCTCTGGCGAAAATTTCAACTCCTGGAGAAGTCTAATGGAATCCCACCCGAAGGCCAATCTGGAACTTTGGTTGATAATTCAAAGGGGATTTAAATTCCCCACAGAAGATGGGATAGCACTCGCTTGGGACAAATTGGACGAACCAACTTTGAGGAAGATCGAGACTGATGCCAGGGCAACAGTAATCTTACAATGTGGCCTGACCAAAGAAGATCTGAAGCGGGTCGGAGCCTTCAACTGTGCCAAAGAAATGTGGGAAAAGATAATCAGTCTACACGAAGAGAGCTCCGATGTTGAGATCTTAGAAGCTCAAGAACAAGTAGCTGAGACGGACTCGACACCCGACGACGAAATCGAACCAGAATTAGACGACGAGTTGACTGAGACAAAAATGGTAACCAATTTCAAATCTTCTTTTAAATTAAGGTTAAATAATCAAGTTGATACTGCAATGGTCGAGGAAGGTATAGTTTTTATTGCAGGGAAAACTCCAAGAGAACCACCAAAGAAGAAGATTCAACCTGTACCTGAGTCCGACTCAGAATCTGACGACGAAGGAAGGGATCCTTGGAAACTGATCTGGTTGGCTTGCGACCGCTACAAAATACCAAAGAAACAATCAAGCAAAAGAAAGATGGCTAGAATTAAGGGGGAGATTCCCAACCGGGAATCAAAAGGTAAATTTACAGTATTTGAAAATCCATTATTTATCATGAATAATATGATTGAATCTTATAAGGCTAATGTGTTAGAAATTCATAATATTGCCGTTTTTTATAATCCAGAATATTATTACGATTATGATGTAACTTAGATAATTTTTTTTGCTTTAATTGTATGTTTCTTTTTGTTTCATTTTTATTTTTTTTGAATTAGGATTGATTAGTTTAAGGATAAAACAGTTTAACTGAAATTTGAACAACATAGTATTGGGTGGCGGTGAGATGATAGTACGTTAGGGAAGCCATCTTGGCGGAACTAGCCGAAGCTACCGATCCAAGACCCAAACTAGTTAGACCAGAATTTATCAAAAAGTAATTTTGAAGATGAAATTTCACTAAAAAGCTTTGTCTAGGAAAGGGTTGATGATCCAATAAGGCTACGGCCAAAGAAGGCCTAGTGCCTCGCCAAGACCTGGAAGCCAATTTTTGAAATTCAAATTCAAGTTACTTCTTGTCAAATTCAAATCTAACACAAATTTCAATTGATCTTAGACTCAACTACTTTTTCCAAAATAAAGTTAAAATTCATTAAAATGGTTTTCAAAGTTAATTCAATTTTTCAAAATTAATCATGACTCTTCAAAGTAAAATCCTTACTTCTATTTAAATTTGTCTCACAAAACCCATAAGGTTAACATGCTTGATCACGTAGAATTGGGTGAGACATCTAGAACCTAAAAGCATAATTCACTATCCTTTTAAATAAATAAAAAGGTTTGCAAAAGCTATTCAAAAATTTTCAAATTAATTCAGTTTACTGTACCCTGCTTTTCATCTCTATTTTTTTAAAATATTGAATTTCATGTTAAAATAGACCCATTTAAAATAGAATCTTGTTTGGTTTAGTTATTAATTGGTAAAACATAGTCAACTGAGTCAAGCTGGGGAACACAGTCAAACCCTAGTCAACATAGTCAAACCTGGTCAACACTGAAGCTCCTTAAGGAACTTAGATAAAAGTCAGACTGTGTCAGATACAGGAGGAGTTTCTTTTCATACTTTTCAAAAATTTAAATTATTTTTCAAAAACCTTATGCTCTAAATCTTATTATCATCTCGATAAGGTTTTCAAAAATTGATTCAAAAACCTTCGTATACTACTATCTGTTTGAAAAATTATCATCATTTCAAAAACTGTGTTACCATTTCAAGTTATGTTTTTAAAAGTGTATCTCCTTGAAAGTTATCATACTCAGAAGGTTATTCAAAATCATTCTTTTGATTTTAATAAGCCCTAAAGACACAGAGGAAGGTCCACTTCATGATCTACAAGGACTCCTAGGATGTGTCAAATTTAGGGGGAGTTTGAGTCAAAAGAAAAATTTTGAAATTTTTTTGGTAATTATTTGTTTTGAAATTGTTAGATAAATTCCTTTGATCTGAACTGAACCCTAACGACTTAGAGGAAGAATACTTGTGGTCAACAAGCTTCCGAGGACTATATCAAATTTAGGGGGAGGTTAAATTAAATGAATTATTGAACATTTCAAAATAATATGTTTTAATACATTAAGTTTTCAAAATTCTTTTGAAAATACAAGTAATTTGCCTTTAAAAATATGGTTTAGTAAATCATTTTTGAAATACCGTTAGAAGTAATATTTGCTTGAATCTTAAGAATTTCTAGGACACTTAGGAAAATGTCCTTGTAGTTAACAAGGGTTCCTAGGATTGTATCAGACTGGAAAAGAAACCTAGTCAAGTAAAATATTATGTTTCCAAAATGCATAACATTCTTCTCATAACATTTTGTTTCAAAAGTACTTCTATTTTCAAAAAGGCATACTATCTTTTAAAAGTACTTCTATATAATGTTTTCAAAAGTACTAATACTTTTCAAGGCAATAATATTCTAAGCACGTGAATCTTCTCAAAGACTTGCCTACAAATATTTTTATGTTTTCAAAACTCATAGGCTCTGATACACAAACTTTTTCCTTAAAACTTACTTCAAAATATATTCCAGGGGAAGAGCAAGAAAGAGAGAAAGGAATTTTTTCTTCATTTAAACTTTTATCTCTTTTTCAAAAAGTAAAGCAAAATTTTTAAGTACTTCAAATTGTTTTTAAGCGCTAAGTGCTGTTAAAATTTCAAACTACTTCAACTTTCAAATATTTCTAGTGCTTCAAAATTTTTTAAGTATGTCTAAATCTTTCAAACGGTTTTAAGTACATGTTTTTTCTAAGTAAAATTTTTTCTTAGTAAATTTGTCTGAGCAAAAACTTTTTGAAAATTTTGACAAATGTCTCTAAGTAAAGATTTTTTGAAAAATTATGTTGCAAGTTTTTGCAAGCTTTCTCTAAAATATAAGGAGAAGAGTTGTAACATTAAGGGGGAGCTTCATGTATTTTCAAAATATCTATTACTTTGAACATCATTTTTTTTATTATGAAATCAATTACTTAAAGTTTTTCTTGAAAACTATGTTTTTTAACTCCTTTACTTAAATTTATTTTGGTAAAACTCAAAACTCCCTATTAAATACCTTGTTCACCCATGTATGTTTTTGATATATGTCAAAGGGGGAGGAAAGGTCAGTCAAAGTTAAGTATGTTAATAAGTTAAAGTTAAGTATGTTAATAAGTTAAAGTTAAGTATGTTAATAAAAATTTTTCTGAATTTCTTAGGGCAAAACTACATTGGTTGTTTACCCTGCTCAAATTGATTAATTTTAACTGTTGTGCTTAAATATTATAAGTTTTTACTTAACTTTGAATTGTGTTGCCATAAATCAAAAAGGGGGAGATTATTGGTGCAAAAAGCACCATATCGAACCTTGTTTTGATATTGGCAAAGGATTCAAAGTTAAGTACTATTTGTGATCTAACGTTGTTCATTGAGTGTGCAGAAAAAGCCCTAGCGAAGGACTGCTAGGCACCTGGCGAAGGAATGTCAGGATACAAAGCCCTAGCGAAGGACTGCTAGACAACTAGCGAAGGGCTGCTAGTCACCAAGTCCTAGCGAAGGACTGCTAGGCAACTAGCGAAGGGCTGCTAGTCATCAAAGACCTGACGAAGGGCTGTTGGGCACCTAGCGAAGGGCTGCTAGGATACAAAGCCCTAGTGAAGGACTGCTAGGCACCAGGCGAAGGACAGCTTGGAACTGAAGACCTGGCGAAGGAATGCTAGGCACCGGGCGAGGGACAGCTCGGTATCCAAGACCTGGTAAAGGACCGCTAGGCAAAAGTCCAACCAGAGGAATGGTTGGCATCAGGTAAATTCTCCCGAGAGGAGTAGGTGAGGACGCGTTCCCCGTCAAGGGAACAGTAGGCGTCGGTTCGACCTAGGGTTCAATTTTGGACACCCAAAGTCAGAACCAAGACAGCTAAGGCTGTATAAACTAATATTTTATTGTATTATTGTGTTTTGGACTAACCCTGGATGCAGGACCGAAGGAACGAGTGTCTGCAGCTCAGAGAGCCTCAAAGGAATGAGGCAACAGCTGACCAGGGCGCCTGGAGTGTCCCGGGCGCCCCCAAGGTGAACACAAAACACAAGAAAAGCAAAGCAGCTTCGACAGTGCAACTCCCGGGCGCCCCCGTGCTCCCGGGCGCCCCCGCTGCTCCCGGGCGCCCCCAGCGTTCCGGGAGCCCCCAACAGCAAAGCACTGAAGCTCACCCCTCGAAGCCAAGAAGATAGAAGTTTGACCCGGTCAATCCGGGCGCCCCGAGCGCTCCGGGCGCCCCGGTCAAAACTGATCCCGAAGGTAAAGGGATCAGACGCTGACCGAGCAACTTGCGGATCAAATGCCACGTGGGGGGGCGCCCCCAACGTCCCGGGCACCCCCAGGCCCTATATAAAGGGCCCTCGACCCCAAGCTTCGAACATCACTTCGAACCAACGCTTCTACGCTCTTCTGCTCTCGCGCCTCGCTCTGGAAACCTCCTAACTCGAGCCGACGACGTCCCGCTGCTCCGAAAAAGACCATCTCCATCGGACGTCGATAAAAGAAGAGCTTCTTTTAATTGTTAAGTTTACCGTGCCATATTTTGTAAATCAATTTGTAAACTGTTATTGCGCTTCATATAGAATTGCCCAAAGTAAACGATCAACGATCGTGGGCCTTGGAGTAGGAGTCGACCTAGGCTCCGAACCAAGTAAAAAGGTACTGTGTTCACGTATTTGCTTTTATCTTCCGCTGTGCAATTGCTCTTTCCCTAAATCTGAATGATTTCCGATATTCACCCCCCCCCTCTATCGGTTCTCTCGATCCAACAAAGAAGACCTGGCCGAGGGTTGGGCACCGAAGTCCTTGACTTAGGGTTTGGGCACGAAGTCTTGGTCCGAGGGACTGAGCAACTTAGCTGAGCGATGACTAAGGACAGAAGTAAAGACGGGTCAGGGTTCGTGCGTCTCGAGGTCCGGAAGTATCGGAAGCTAAGCAAAAGTCCACCCAAAGGACTGGGTGGCAACCGTCTCCTGAGAGGAGTAGGTGAAAGGCGTGTTCTCGGGGGTGGGAACTTGCGTCGGTTCGACCTAGGGTTTCGTGGAAATCCGAAGTCCGAACCAAGTCCTTAAGACTAATATTGTATGTATATGTGCCTTGTGTTTGTGTATCTTGCAGGTATCAAGAACTGGAGACAAAGCAGGCGAAAGGCTGGAATGTAGCCAACCCAGGTGCCCCCACTGATGGGGGCGCCCAGATCAGTGTGTAAAACCCAGTGTTGGGTTGAATGCCTTGAAGTCAGGTGGCCAGGATGATAGGGGAGCCCAAGCCAAAGAGTAAACAATGCAGTTTCATGAAGAAGCAGAATAGACTTCCATTCAGCGCCCGGGATGATACGGGCGCCCAAGTTGAAAGCCGTTTTGCAGTTTCGAGGTCGAAACACAAGATAAGCCTTCACTCAGGCGCCCGGGGCGTCCCAGGCGCCCTGGTCAGAAGTTTTATTAGCCACGGCGAGGTCGGTGCGGGGATAAGGTTTGACCGAGTTTATAGGGGCGCCCCCTGTTGGGATCGGATACAGGCTGACATGGATGCGGGTTCGTAATTTTAAAATTAATTACGTGCAGCGGAAGGTTTAGCATAAACAATTTCTCAAATTATTTAACCACACATCTAAGCATGCAATTTTATCTTGTGTAGACATGATCATATATTTAAAATTTTACAGAAACGTAAACTAATTTATGTATTACCTCGCATAACTCAAAGGAAGGTATGAGATCCAACCGTAAGCGTCCCTTGGAAGCTCCGCCTCTATTCGTGTCCATGCCGAGTATCTTCGGGATGACTTCGCAAAGCCACATGTTTCGTGTTCTCGAGAACTACTAGATTCTCCGAGAATGCGACGAGAAAAACCAAGAGAGAAGTCGGAAGACTAACCATAAAAGGATGGCCGGAATCAAAATTTCGGCGAAGCAAAAGAAGAGGCTTGCGACAAAAAGATCCTTGCGGCAAACTTTAATTTCGGCAGCACCTTCTTCCGGCCAAGAGATGGTCGGAGCTTCCTTCTCCGGCAACAGGTGATGGTCGGCAGGGAAAGGGCAGGGGCAGCCGGCTGGTGCTCCTTCTTGGGGCTGGTTGGCGCATAGCAAGAAGGGGAGAAGAGAAGGAGAGAAAGAGAGGAAGAGAGCCTATGCCTTCATCTCTTCGATTCACACCCAAGCCTTGCCTTAGGTCCTTTATGTAGTGGCCTCTCAACCATCAAGCCTCTCAAATATGGAATAACTTATTCCATCATGCCAAGTTTGATTTTATATCATGGTTAAAATTATATTTTAATTCATGATAAAATCTTCTCTCCTATGGAATAAATTTCCTTATCATGGTAAATCAATCCATTATTGATTTTATAAAATAAACCAATCCATGGTTCATTTTAATTTCCATGAAAAATAAACCAAACCTTGGTTTATTATATAAAAATTTATATCATCCATAATTTTATAAAACAAACCACACTTGGTTTATTTTATAAATTGAACCAAAAATTTGGTTCTCTCCCTTTGTTGTGGCCGGCCAAGCAAAGAGGATGTGACGGCCCGCCTTCCTTAACTTCTCTCTCTTCCTTAAGGCGGGCGCCACATTTACTGGACCTTAACTTTACCCTTATTCTTATCCTTAGATTATAACTACTTGACTTCCTTTAACTTGCTATGAATTTTTTTTTTCTTCCTTCTCTCTTTTTTTTTCAAAAAAAACAAAACAACTTTAATTTTATTAGCTTGGCAAGGAATTGACCCCTAGACCTCTTAGTTGTAACACTAAAGCACTAACAAGCTGCTCTACATAACTTCTTTTTAATGGTACCAGTCGACTGTTATATAGCCAGTCGACTGGTATCGGCCACAGCAAGTTTCTGGGCGCGACACCAGTCGACTGGCCTCGTGGCAGTCACCTGGTGCGTCGAACAGAAGCTACTGTTCGATAGGGTAGTCGACTGGTTCTGAACCAGTCGACTGGCACGCCTGAAAACCTGCATTTCAGACCTGAAAACTTGTTTCAAAAGTCCACAATTCACATACCTCCAATGTATACAAAGACATAACTCCATTTCTATACTCTATACTAGTTTTATAAACATTTTAGCAACTCAAAACGAATCCGATAACTTGAAATTAGAATCCTTGCGAGATTTAACAAAACTATAAAATGTAAGCAAAACACTCTAGAGTTTGTACCAAACTTAACCCCTATGCGTAGTTTAAACAAAGTCCTTCATTCTACCACTTCAAAATACCAAAACACATGTTCTACAAGACTTAGCCCAAAGATCTCTTTCACGGTTCCGCCGCCACTGAATATCAATGCAAGTCCCTTCGCCTCCTTAACTTATGCTTTTTCTTTACCTTTGTCTGCAATAGAAGGGAATGCAACTAATAAGCAAAATGCTTAGTAAGTAAATCCTAACTCACAAATCCAATGATAAGGGATAAACATGCTCTTTTCAAATAATGCTTGCTTCAAAACACATGCACTTTGAAATACTTACACATGGAAACTTTCATATACTTATCATGCTCAATCATACTTGAAAACATTTACTAGCACTAAAACATTGGCAAATCTAACATGCTTATAATTTCTTTTGAAACTTACTAATAACACATTTCCATACTTTAAAACACAACTTCTTTGCTCTTTCCCTTTAACATGCTTATAACATAACCATGTTATCCTACATAACAAAACATGCACTTTAGGAAATTGAAACACTTTCATATACTCATATACTTCAAAATAATAATCAACTTTCTCAGGCCTTGACACTGTACCATGGTATCAATGTACCAATGCACGCATCCCTAATAGGTTTCGGGGTAGCTAGCCACCGCACCCTATTAGAGCTTCTTTCTAACTTTCTGTGGGCCTCTCTTTTGCCCGGTACGTGTCACTTTACAAAAGTAAAATACTTTCTTATTCATAATGCTTATACTTATCAAGCTATCTTTCTTTTTACATAAATCTTTGCACTACAAAACCTTACCTTTCTTACTTGGAACTTTTATCGAGCACCTTGCGTGCCCTTAACCCAAAACTCAATTTTGGGACTTTTCAAGAACTTGGTCTTCCATCCTTAGATCACATACATAAAAATCTACTCCAATTCAAGTTCTATGATTAAAAACATGTATTCTTGAGAAACTTAATCACACAATAAGCCCTATTCTCCAAGCATGCACATAAATCACAAAATCAAGGTTCTACAATGAGAAAACTACATGCGAAGCTACTCCTATTGCAGGTGAGTGATTTACTTACTCTTTTCTTGAAGAAAACTCACTAAGTATCTCGAAATTTCTAGTGTAAGGCTCTTTTTCTCTTCCTTTGCAAGAAAACTTCACCCTTGGCCCTAGGGAAGAAGCCCTAGGTTTTCTACTCCAAGAGGAAGAAGAAGGAAGAAGAAAACTCCCCCTTTCTCCTTATTTTCGCAGCTTCCTCCCTTGGCTCGCGCGGCCTCCTCGAAGCCCTAATGGGGTCTTAACTCAACTTAAGTGGAAGATTTGATACCTCTTCATGAAATGAGCTAAATCAACTATAATATTATTTCGTTTCATCCTTTTTTGTGCTTGATACCCTAGCCTAGCTGGTTACTTGGATGCCCTTAAGGCTTTGCTTCCCTTGTGGTCGCGGGATCAAATCCCACCCGACCCCTTATTTTTTCTTTCTATTTTTAATCCGAAAAAATGCTATAAAATTCTGAAAAATCCCTAATAATACCAGAAAATTATTGGGTGTTACAATCCTCCCTACCTTATAAAAAGTTCATCCTCGAACTTAGAACAGCTCTGGATACTTTTGCCTCATGCTATCTTCTGACTCCCAGGTTGCCTCTTCATACTTCTGATTCAGCCATAAAACTTTTACTAGTGGTACCACTTTGTTCCTCAGCTTCTTATCTGCTCGATCTATTATCTGAATAGGTCGACTTTCATAACTGAGATCTTCTTGAACTTGTACCATCTGTGGCTCAATCACTTGGTTGGCATCTGGGGTATGCTTCTTTAGCATTGAGACATGGAACACATTGTGTATTGCTGACATCTCTGAGGGTAGCTCCAACTCATAAGCTACTTTGCCAACTTTTTTCGTCACTGGGTACGGTCCTATGTATCGAGGACTTAGCTTGCCTTTCTTGCCAAATCTCATCACACCCTTCATAGGAGCTACTTTGAGGAAAACTGTATCCCCAACTTCAAACTCTAACGGCCTACGGCGTACATCGGCGTAACTCTTCTGCCTACTCTGAGCAGTCTCTATCCTCTGGCGGATGCTCTTTATAGCTTCTGTGATATCATCTATAAGATCAGTCTGTGACCTCATTTCCTTCTTCTCACTTCCTTCATACCAACAGAGGGGAGATCTACACTTCCTACCATAAAGAGCTTCATAGGGTGTCATACCAATAGTGGCTTGGTAACTGTTGTTGTAGGCAAACTCAGCTAAACATAAATACTTGCACCAACTGCCCTTGAAGTCGAATGCACAAGCTCTGAGCATATCTTCTAGAACCTGATTCACTCTCTCTGTCTGTCCATCAGTCTGAGGATGGAAAGCTGTGCTGAATTTCAGTTTGGTGCCAACGCTGTCTGTACGCACTCCCAAAAGTGTGAAGTGAAACGACCATCCCTATCAGAGATAATGGTCTTCGGGACTCCGTGTAGTCGGATCACTTCCTGCACATATAATTGGGCTAACTTTTCAATTGAGTAAGACACTCTGATTGCCAAAAAGTGGGCAGACTTGGTCAATCTGTCTACTATCACCCAAATAGCATCATAGCCATTAGTTGTCTTTGGTAAACCAACTATGAAATCCATGGCTATGTCTTCCCATTTCCACTCTGGAATCTGAATGGGTTGTAGGACACCTCCTGGTCTCTGGTGTTCTGCTTTAACTCTTTGACATGTCAGGCAGGTGCTGACATACCTAGCTATGTCTCTTTTCATTCCGGACCACCAAAATCATCTTTTCAAGTCCTGGTACATCTTGGTAGAACCAGGATGCATGGAGTAGGGAGTTCCGTGGGCTTCTTCAAGAATCTTCTTTCTCAGCTCTTCATTCTTGGGAACACACAAACGGTCACCATAATAGAGTATCCCACTGTCAGATACTCTAAACTCTTTACTCTCTTCTTCTTGCACCTCTTGCTTGATCCTTTGGATATCAGAATCCTCAGCTTGCTCTTTCTGTATCTCTTCAAGCAAAGTTGACTCTAGTGTCAATAGGGCTAGCTGTCCAGCAATAATCTCCACTCCATAATCTACTATCTCCTTCTGTAATGGTGGTGCCAATGCTGATAAGGACATCAAAGTGGCACAAGTCTTTCTACTCAGTGCATCTGCTACTCTATTTGCCTTACCAGAGTGGTAAAGAATCTCGCAGTCATAGTCCTTCACTAACTCGAGCCACCTTCGTTGTCTCATATTGAGGTCTTTCTGAGTGAAGAAATATTTCAGACTCTGGTGATCTGTATAAATCTTACACTGCACTTCATACAAGTAATGCCTCCATATCTTTAGAGCAAAGACTACAGCTGCCAACTCCAGATCATGAGTGGGGTAATTCTTTTCATAGTACTTGAGTTGCCTGGAAGCATAAGCTATGACTTTGCCTTCTTGCATAAGGACTGCTCCTAGTCCTAGCTTTGATGCATCACTGTATATATCAAAGCTCTTATCACCTTCGGGTACTGTAAGGATAGGAGCGCTGGTCAGTCTCTTCTTCAACTGAAGGAAACTCTGCTCACAGTCTTTAGTCCACTCATACTTCTTATTCTTTTTGGTAAGGGCTGTAAGTGGAGAAACTATCTTTGAAAAGTCCTCTACAAACCTTCTATAATACCCTGCCAAACCCAGAAAACTTCTGATCTCACTGGCATTCTTTGGTTGACTCCAGTTACTAACTGCTTCAATCTTGGCTAGGTCTACCATAATACCTTCCTTGGAAATGATGTGGCCTAGGAAGGCCACCTGGTCCAGCCAAAACTCACACTTTGAGAATTTGGCGTACAGCTCCCTCTGGTGTAAGGTCTGCAACACTATCTTCAGGTGTTCTTCATGTTCTTCCTGAGTCTTTGAATACACTAGGATATCATCAATGAAGACAATGACGAACTTGTCAAGAAAGTCCTTGAACACTCTATTCATTAGATCCATAAATGTCGCAGGGGCGTTTGTCACTCCAAAGGGCATGACCACAAACTCGTAGTGCCCATATCTTGTACTGAAAGCAGTCCTTGGCACATCACTCTCCTTCACTCTAAGCTGATGGTAACCTGATCGCAGATCTATCTTGGAGAACACTGTGGCTCCCTTCAGCTGATCAAATAAATCATCTATCCTTGGCAAAGGATATCTGTTCTTGATGGTTACCTTATTCAAAGCTCGATAATCTATGCACATTCGCATAGATCCATCTTTCTTCTTGACAAATAGTACAGGAGCTCCCCAAGGTGAATGACTAGGGCGGATGAAACCCTTGTCAAGCAGCTCTTGCAATTGTTCTTGTAATTCTTTCAGTTCTGCTGGCGCCATGCGATAAGGTGCCTTCGAAATTGGGTTGGTTCCTGGGGCCAACTCAATTTCAAACTCAATTTCCCGATTGGGAGGGAGTCCTGGTAACTCTTCAGGAAACACCTCAGGATAGTCACAGACTACCCTCACTTCTTCTCTCTTCAATCCTTCTCCTTGACTTGCATCCACTATATGAGCTAGAAAACCAGAGCACCCCTTCTCTAACATTCTCTGAGCTTGTAAGGTAGATAGGAACCTCTTTGTCTTTCTCCTTAGGTCTCTAATAAACTCAAATGAAGGTTCTGCTTCTGGTGTGAACTTGACTTTTCTCTTGCGGCAGTCTATAGAAGCATTGTACTTGCTCAAGAAGTCCATCCCTAAAATGACATCGTAATCCTTCATCTCAAGGACTACCAAGTCACTGTAGAGCTCTCGGTTGGAAATCCAGATTGGTACTGCCCTCAGCCTCTGAGTAGAGGCCATTACTTCCCCTGACGGTAAGGTTGTCAAAAATTTCTGACCCAAACTTTCTGGTGGGATTCCTAACTTTTTAGAGAAAAGCATGGATACAAAAGAATGGGTTGCCCCAGTATCGAATAACACAATAGCATATTGAGATGAGGTGAGTATTCGACCTGTGACCATGTTAGGAGCATTTGCCACCTCTTCCTTGGTGATGGCGAAAACCCTGGCGTTGGTCATGACTGGTGGGGCTTCCATCCTCGCCTGACTGTAATAAGATCCCTCCATAACTGGTTGCATCTGGTGCAGCTGAGCAGGTCCACCCCCGTACTGAAGAAGCTGTGGTGGAGGCGGCTTTACTTTAGGGCACGCTTTGGCCAGGTGTCCTACTACTCCACATATATAACACCCGCCAACCCTCGACTGGTTAGGGCAAGTCTTCATCATATGCCCTTCTGCTCCGCAAATATGGCATCCGCTCATGCCCTGACGACATACACCAGGATGTGTCTTCCCACACTTTGGGCAAGGGGGATACTTGAGCTGCTTGCTTGACGTGCCCCCTTTGTTGCCCTCAGAAGACTTCTGATCCCACTGCTTCCTCTTGCCTGAAGTTCCATTCCAATTTTGTTGGTTTTGAGGACTTCCTTGGGACTTCTGGGCTGATGCCTGTTGTTGTTGCACATGTGTGGCCTTTATACTGTTTAAGTAGTGTTCAGTGATCAGAGCACTACTTACTAGTTCTTCTGAAGTTTGCGGTCTATTACCACCGCCAGCCACATTCAGAGCTATCTGAGGCCTCAGCATCTTGAGCATTAACCTGACCCTTTCCTTTTCAGTACTGACTAACTCCGGGCACAAGCGAGCTAATCGATTGAACTTCTTCACTGCTTCATCCACAGTTAGATCTCCTTGACGGAACTCAGTAAATTCATCATAGTGCTTGTTTGTCACTTTCATGTGAAAGTATTCTTCCAGAAATTCTGCTTCAAGGTCAGCCCAGGTCATCTGATTCACATTCCTCTTAGCTTTCACTCTTTCCCACCACATCCTAGCATCTCCAGTAAGGCAGAAAGATGTGCACTTTATCTTCTCCACCTCGGGCCAGTCCAGTAACTCCATTATACTCTCCACTGTTTTGAACCATGCCTGAGCATCCCATGGTTCACCTGTGCCAGAAAAATTCTCAGGCTTCAGTCTCTGCCACTGAATCAAATATGCCTCTTGCCTTACTTCTCTTGTCGGAGGTACTGGGGGAACCTCTGTCGCTACTGGTGCTGCTACTTGCGCCACTGGCGCCACTGGAGGGGTAGCAGAAGTGGCCTGCTGATTAGTGGCCTGCTGGTTAGCCATCAAGGTGGCAATGACTTGTTGCTGTTCAGCAAGTTGCCTCTGAAGCTGGGCCACCACTCCTTGAAGGTCTGGTGGTGGTACTGACTCTGTTGACTCCTGTTCTCTAGGAGCTTGCTCCTCATTCCGGACAATTATAGGACGTCCTCTTGGCATCCTCTTACTCTATAGCACACAAAAATAAGAGCTAATTATCTCTTACTAACTTACTTCATTATCTCCATGCACATATTAGCATGCAATAATACTAACATACTTTCTTATCATCATGCACTTACTAATACTAGCAGTCAATAATAAAAGGCATACAAAACTATAACATATGAACTTCTTCATCATGCACTTATTGATACTAGCAGTCAAAAATGAAAAGCATGCAAAACTATAACATATGAACTTCTTACTTGGTAGGCGGCAGGATTGATGCTTGATGTCAGTGTGGCGGAAGGGTGGAACCTTTTGCTCTGATACCACTCTGTAACGACCCGCCTTCTCTTAACTTCTCTCTCTTCCTTAAGGCGGGCGCCACATTTACTGGACCTTAACTTTACCCTTATTCTTAGCCTTAGATTATAACTACTTGACTTCCTTTAACTTGCTATGAATTTTTTTTTCTTCCTTCTCTCTTTTTTTTTCAAAAAAACAAAACAACTTTAATTTTATTAGCTTGGCCAGGAATTAACCCCTAGACCTCTTAGTTGTAACACTAAAGCACTAACCAGCTGCTCTACACAACTTCTTTTTAATACTACCAGTCGACTGCTATATAGCCAGTCGACTGGTATCGGCCACAGCAAGTTTCTGGGCGCGGCACCAGTCGACTGGCCTCGTGGCAGTCACCTGGTGCGTCGAACAGAAGCTACTGTTCGATAGGGCAGTCGACTGGTTCTGAACCAGTCGACTGGCACGCCTGAAAACCTGCATTTCAGACCTGAAAACTTGTTTCAAAAGTCCACAATTCACATACCTCCAATGTATACAAAGACATAACTCCATTTCTATACTCTATACTAGTTTTATAAACATTTTAGCAACTCAAAACGAATCCGATAACTTGAAATTAGAATCCTTGCGAGATTTAATAAAACTATAAAATGTAAGCAAAACACTCTAGAGTTTGTACCAAACTTAACCCCTATGCGTAGTTTAAACAAAGTCCTTCATTCTACCACTTCAAAATACCAAAACACATGTTCTACAAGACTTAGCCCAAAGATCTCTTCCACGGTTCCGCCGCCACTGAATATCAATGCAAGTCCCTTCGCCTCCTTAACTTATGCTTTTTCTTTACCTTTGTCTGCAATAGAAGGGAATGCAACTAATAAGTAAAATGCTTAGTAAGTAAATCCTAACTCACAAATCCAACGATAAGGGATAAACATGCTCTTTTCAAATAATGCTTACTTCAAAACACATACACTTTGAAACACTTACACATGGAAACTTTCATATACTTATCATGCTCAATCATACTTGAAAACATTTACTAGCACTAAAACATTGGCAAATCTAACATGCTTATAATTTCTTTTGAAACTTACTAATAACACATTTCCATACTTTAAAACACAACTTCTTTGCTCTTTCCCTTTAACATGCTTATAACATAACCATGTTATCCTACATAACAAAACATGCACTTTAGGAAATTGAAACACTTTCATATACTCATATATTTCAAAAAAATAATCAACTTTCTCAGGCCTTGACACTGTACCATGGTATCAATGTACCAATGCACGCATCCCTAATAGGTTTCGGGGTAGCTAGCCACCGCACCCTATTAGAGCTTCTTTCTAACTTTCCGTGGACCTCTCTTTTGCCCGGTACGTGTCACTTTACAAAAGTAAAATACTTTCTTATTCATAATGCTTATACTTATCAAGCTATCTTTCTTTTTACATAAATCTTTGCACTACAAAACCTTACCTTTCTTACTTGGAACTTTCATCGAGCACCTTGTGTGCCCTTAACCCAAAACTCAATTTTGGGACTTTTCAAGAACTTGGTCTTCCATCCTTAGATCACATACATAAAAATCTACTCCAATTCAAGTTCTATGATTAAAAACATGTATTCTTGAGAAACTTAATCACACAATAAGCCCTATTCTCCAAGCATGCACATAAATCACAAAATCAAGGTTCTACAATGAGAAAACTACATGCGAAGCTACTCCTATTGCAGGTGAGTGATTTACTTACTCTTTTCTTGAAGAAAACTCACTAAGTATCTCGAAATTTCTAGTGTAAGGCTCTTTTTCTCTTCCTTTGCAAGAAAACTTCACCCTTGGCCCTAGGGAAGAAGCCCTAGGTTTTCTACTCCAAGAGGAAGAAGAAAACTCCCCCTTTCTCCCTATTTTCGCAGCTTCCTCCCTTGGCTCGCGCGGCCTCCTCGAAGCCCTAATGGGGTCTTAACTTAACTTAAGTGGAAGATTTGATACCTCTTCATGAAATGGACTAAATCAACTATAATATTATTTCGTTTCATCCTTTTCTGTGCTTGATACCCTAGCCCAGCTGGTTACTTGGATGCCCTTAAGGTTTTGCTTCCCTTGTGGTCGCGGGATCAAATCCCACCCGACCCCTTATTTTTTTCTTTCTATTTTTAATCCGAAAAATGCTATAAAATTCTGAAAAATCCCTAATAATACCAGAAAATTATTGGGTGT
>JAGFNQ010006618.1:16520-120882 GCA_024364735.1 Boesenbergia rotunda | reverse complement strand
TTCTTCTCACTACCTTCATACCAACAGAGGGGAGATCTACACTTCCTACCATAAAAGAGCTTCATAGGGTGCCATACCAATAGTGGCTTGGTAACTGTTGTTGTAGGCAAACTCAGCTAAACATAAATACTTGCACCAACTGCCCTTGAAGTCTAATGCACAAGCTCTGAGCATATCTTCTAAAACCTGATTCACTCTCTCTGTCTGTCCATCAGTCTGGGGATGGAAAGCTGTGCTGAATTTCAGTTTGGTGCCTAACGCTGTCTGTACGCACTCCCAAAAGTGTGAAGTGAAACGACCATCCCTATCAGAGATAATGGTCTTCGGGACTCCATGTAGTCGGATCACTTCCTGCACATATAACTGGAGCTAACTTTTCAATTGAGTAGGGACACTCTGATTGCCAAAAAGTGGGCAGACTTGGTCAATCTGTCTACTATCACCCAAATAGCGTCATAGCCATTAGTTGTCTTTGGTAGACCAACTATAAAATCCATGGCTATGTCTTCCCATTTCCACTCTGGAATCTGAATGGGCTGTAGGACACCTCCTGATCTCTGGTGTTCTGCTTTAACTCTCTGACATGTCAGGCAGGTGCTGACATACTTAGCTATGTCTCTCTTCATCCCTGACCACCAAAATCTTCTTTTCAAATCCTGGTACATCTTGGTAGAACCAGGATGCTTGGAGTAGGGAGTTCCATGGGCTTCTTCAAGAATCTTCTTTCTCAGCTCTTCATTCTTGGGGACACACAAACGGTCACCATAATAGAGTATCCCACTGTCAGATACTCTAAACTCTTTACTCTCTTCTTCTTGCACCTCTTGCTTGATCCTTTGGATATCAGAATCCTCAGCTTGCTCTTTCTGTATCTCTTCAAGCAAAGTTGACTCTAGTGTCAATAGGGCTAGCTGTCCATCAATAATCTCCACTCCATAATCTACTATCTCCTTCTGTAATGGTGGTGCCAATGCTGATAAGGACATCAAAGTGACACGAGTCTTTCTACTCAGTGCATCTGCTACTCTATTTGCCTTACCAGGGTGGTAAAGAATCTCACAGTCATAGTCCTTCACTAACTCGAGCCACCTTCGCTGTCTCATATTGAGGTCTTTCTGAGTGATGAAATATTTCAGACTCTGGTGATCTGTATAAATCTTACACTGCAATCCATACAAGTAATGCCTCCATATCTTTAGAGCAAAGACTACAGCTGCCAACTCCAGATCATGAGTGGGGTAACTCTTTTCATAGTCCTTGAGTTGTTTGGAAGCATAAGCTATGACTTTGCCTTCTTGCATAAGGACTGCTCCAAGTCCTAGCTTTGATGCATCACTGTATATATCAAAGCTCTTATCACCTTCGGGTACTGTAAGAATAGGAGCGCTTGTCAGTCTCTTCTTCAACTCAAGAAAACTCTGCTCACAGTCTTCAGTCCACTCATACTTCTTATTCTTTCTGGTAAGGGCTGTAAGTGGAGAAGCTATCTTTGAAAAGTCCTCTACAAACCTTCTGTAGTACCCTGCTAAACCCAGAAAACTTCTGATCTCACTAGCATTCGTTGGTCGACTCCAGTTACTAACTGCTTCAATCTTGGCTGGGTCTACCATAATGCCTTCTTTGGAAATGATGTGGCCTAGGAATGCCACCTGGTCAAGCCAAAACTCACACTTTGAGAATTTGGCGTACAGCTCCCTCTGGTGTAAGGTCTGCAACACTATCTTCAGGTGTTCTTCATGTTCTTCCTGAGTCTTTGAATACACTAGGATATCATCAATGAACACAATAATGAACTTGTCAAGAAAGTCCTTGAACACTCTATTCATTAGATCCATAAACGTCGCATGGGCGTTTGTCACTCCAAAGGGCATGACCACAAACTCGTAGTGCCCATATCTTGTACTGAAAGCAGTCCTTGGCACATCACTCTCCTTCACTTTGAGTTGATGGTAACCTGATCGCAGATCTATTTTGGAGAACACCGTGGCTCCCTTCAACCGATCGAATAAATCATCTATCCTTGGCAAGGGATATCTGTTCTTGATGGTTACCTTATTCAAGGCTTGATAATCTATGCACATTCGCATGGATCCATCTTTCTTCTTGACGAACAACACAGGAGCTCCCCAAGGTGAATGACTAGGGCGGATGAAACCCTCGTCGAGCAGCTCTTGTAACTGTTCTTGCAGCTCTTTCAGTTCTGTTGGTGCCATGTGATAAGGTGCCTTTGAAATTGGGTGGGTTCCTGGAACCAACTCAATTTCAAATTCAATTTCTCGATTGGGAGGGAGTCCTGGTAACTCTTCAGGAAACACCTCCGGATAATCACAGACTACCCTTACTTCCTCTTTCTTTATTCCTTCTCTTTGACTTGCATCTACTATATGAGCTAGAAAACCAGAACCCCCTTCTCTAACATTCTCTGAGCTTGTAAGGTAGATAAGAACCTTTTTGTCTTTCTCTTTGGGTCTCCAATAAACTCGAATGGAGGTTCTGCCTCTGGTGTGAACTTGACTTTTCTCTTGCGGCAGTCTATAGAAGCATTGCACTTGCTCAAGAAGTCCATCCCTAAAATGACATCGAAATCCTTCATCTCAAGGACTACCAAGTCACTATCGAGTCTCGGTTAGAAATCCGAATTAATACAACTCTTAGCCACTGAGTAGATGCCATGACCTCTCTCGAAGGTAAGGTCATTAAGAACTTCATCGTTTAACATTTCTGGTGGCCTTTATACTATTATCAGTCCTTCCGAGGTCTGCGGCCTACTAATACCGCTGGCCACCTTTAAAGCCATCTCAGTCCTTAACATCTTGATCATTAGTCTGACTCTTTCTCTTTCAGTGCCAACTAGCTCTAGGAACAAACAAGCTAGTCGGTTGAACTTCCTCACTGCTTCATCCACGGATAGTTCTCCAGGTCTGAACTCCGTGAATTTATCATAATGCTTGTTGGTTACTCGCATATGAATGTATTCTTCAAAGAACTCAGTCTTGAAGTCGGCCCATGTCATCTGGCTGATATTTCTCTTGGCCTTGACTCTCTCCCACTATATTCTAGCATCTCCCGTAAGGCAGAAAGATGCACACTTTATCTTGTTTACTTCAGGCTAGTCCAGTAGCTCTACTATGCTTTCTAAAGACTTGAACCATGCTTGAGCATCCCATGGTTCGGTTGTGCATGAGAAGTTCCCTGGCTTCAATATCTGCCACTAGATGAGGTATACTTCTTGTCGTACCCCCCTTGCCGGGACTACAGATGTAACCGATGGATCTTCGGTCACAACTGGTGCTACTATATTCTTCACCGGCGGGGTAATGGGAGCGGTCTGCTGGTTAGCCATTAGGGTTGCAATAACCTACTGTGGTTCTGCTATCTGTCTCTATCACTGAGCCACCGCCTCTAAGAGATTTGGTGGGGGTACTGACTCTGTGTCTTGCCCTCTAGGAACTCGCTCCTTGTTTTGGGCCTTTCTAGGACGTCCGCTTAAAGTGTATAACTTAACACTTAACGGTAATGATCCTAAACTTGCTTTAGGATACAGCAAGACCTTTGTCTTGATTCTTATCTCATTTCTTAGTCCTAGAACTCGTTCTAGGGCTTAGTAAGACCTTGGTCTTACTCAGAACTTTTAACAAGCACCTTGCATGCCATAATCCCAAAACTTGCTTTTGGGTAATCAAGACATTGGACTTGCTATACTAAGATCACAATATGAAGGACGTCCTCTTGGCATTTTCTTACTCTATATCTTGAAGAAAATAAAAGCTCATTATCTCTTACTAACTTACTTCATTATCTCTATGCACATATTAGCATGCAATAATACTAACATACTTTCTTATCATCATGCACTTACTGATACTAGCAGTCAATAATGAAAAGCATACAAAACTACAACATATGAACTTCTTACTTGGCAGGCGACAGGATTGATGCTTGATGTTAGTGTGGCGGAAGGGTGGAACCTTTTGCTCTGATACCACTCTGTGACGACCCACCTTTTTACTACTAAGCTTTAAGTTACTACTACCTGACTTCCCTTAACTTGCTCTAATTTTTTTTTTCTTCCTTCTTTTTTTTTCAAAAAAAAACAAAACAACTTTCATTTTATTTGCTTTGCAAGGATTTGACCCCTAGACCTCTTAGTTGTAACACTAAAGCACTAACCAGCTGCTCTATACCACTTCTTTTCAATAGTACCAGTCGACTGCTATATAGCCAGTCGACTGGTGCATCGAACAGAAGGTTCTGTTCGATATCGCAGTCGACTGGTTCTGAACCAGTCGACTGGCACGCCTGAAAACCTGCATTTCAGACCTGAAAACCATTTCCAAAGATCTACAAATCATATACTTTCAAGACAAACAAAGACACAACTCCATTTCTATACTCTATACTAGTTTTATAAGCATCCTAGCAACTCAAAACAAATCTAATGACTTGAATTTAGAATCTTTGCAGAAATTTAAGAAACTACGAAACCATATGAAATCGTGCTAAAGATTGTATCAACTTTTGACTCTATGCGGAAATTAAACACAATGTTCACATTTTACCAATCAAAATATTAAACCACAAGTTTCTAAACTTCAGAAATTGCCTCTAAGGCTTAACCCAATGGATCTCTTCCACGGTTCCACCGACACTGAGCATCAATGCAAGTCCTGGCCACCTCCATAACTTATGCTTTTTCTTTGCCCTTATCTGCAATAGAAGGAAATGCAACTAATAAGCAAATTGCTTAGTAAGTAAATCCTAACTCACAAATCTAAACGATAAGGAATAAACATGCTCTTTTCAAATAATGCTTTCTTCAAAATACATGCACTTTGAAATACTTACACATGGAAACTTTCACATACTTATCATGCTCAATCATGCTTGGAAACATTTACTAGCATTAAAACATTGGCAAATCTAACATGCTCATAATTTCTTTTGAGACTTGCTACTTATGCATTTCCATACTTTAAACCACTAACTTCCTTGCTCTTGCTCTTTAACATGCTTGTAACATAACAATGTTAACATACTTAGCAAAACATATGCTCAAACTGAAAACGCTTACATATACTCATATACTTCAAAATAATAATCAACTTTCTCAGACCTTGACACTGTACCTGGTATCAGTGTACCAATGCGCGCATCCCTAATAGGTTTCGGGGTAGCTAGCCACCGCACCCTATTAGAGCTTCTTTCTAACTTTCTGTGGGCCTCTCTTTTATCCGGTACATGTCACTTTACAAAAGTAAAATACTTTCTTATTCATAATGCTTGTATTTATCAAGCTAAACTTTCTTTTTCATAAATCTTTGCACTACAAAGCTTTACCTTTCTCACTTGGAACTTTCATCGAGCACCTTGCGTGCCCTTAACCCAAAACTCATTTTTGGGACTTTTCAAGAACTTAATCTTTCATGCATAGATCACACACATAACAATTTACTCCAATTCAAATTCTATGATTAAAAACATGTATTCTTTAGAACTTAAATCACACAATAAACAATATTCTCAAAGCATGCACTTAGATTACGAAATCAAGGTTCTACAACAAGAAAACTACATGCGAAGCTACTCCTATTGCAGGTGAGTGATTTACTTACCCTTTTCTTGAAGAAAACTCACTAAGTATCTCGAAATTCCTAGTGTAGGGTTCTTTTCCTCTTCCTTTACAAGAAAACTTCACCCTTGGCCATAGGGAAGAAGCCCTAGGTTTTCTACTTCAAGAGGAAGAAGAAGGAGGAGAAAACTCTCCTTTTCTTCCCTATTTTTCGCAGCCTCCACCCTGCTCGCGCGGCCTCCTCCAAGCCCTAATGGGGTCTTAACTCAACTTAAGTGGAAGTTTAAATACCTCTTCATGAAATAGGCTAAATCAACTATAATATTATTTCGTTTCATCCTTTTTTGTGCTTGATACCCTAGCCCAGTTGGTTACTCGGATGCCCTTAAGGCTTTGCTTCCCTTGTGGTCGAGGGATCAAATCCCACTCGACTTCTTATTTTTTTACTTTTTATTTTTAATCCGAAAAAATACCCTAAAATTTCGAAAAATCCCTAATAATACTAGAAAATTATTGGGTGTTACAAAAATAAATTAAAAAGCCTGATTCACGATAAGTGATCCAAAAACTTAACATCCTATAATTACACATTTTATTTGAAAACAAATTCTTATAAAATTCATTAGAAATTGAATAATAAATATTTAAAAGATGATTAATCATCTTTCTATAATACAATAGTCTTTCCTCCTTCACGAACAAGATAATTAACTCTTTCTATTATACAATAGTCTTTCCTCCTTCACGAACCCTAATGTGCATCAAATCAATGTTTTTCAATCATACCAAACGCACGTGTTCTGCATGTGAGTATACCGGATCGACGACGTGGAGATGTCGTGCATTACACAACGCTAAATAATCGCGTTATAGTAATGGATGATCGGGCGATTGTAGCAGCATAGACGGCATCTGAGGATGGCGGAGACTGCAGTAGTTTCGAAGCACTTGCTGCTGGCCAAGTTCAAGCAGGATCTCTCTCCTGCAGCGATCGACGAGCTCATCAAGGGCTACGCCAACCTCGTCTCCCTCGTCCCCTCTTTGAAGGCCTTCCACTGGTTTCTCCCTTCCCTATTCTTCTTTTCGATCGATTTAGCAGCTGGTGTTTCAGCGTATTCAATTTTCGTCTTTTAGTTTTTCCTTGTGATTTGTTATGGAATAGTGAGATTCGCCTATCTACATTATTTCTATTTTCTCAAATCTCTGCCAGCTATGTGAGTTTCGACTTTGGCATGGATTTTCTCAAATTTGGCCCAAAGAGATCTAGCTTATTTGAGTCCAAAATGTGAGTTTACACTTTATCATGTTCTTAAGGAAAATTTTCAACTCAAACAAGTTGTATTTATTTGGTTTCTTAGATTGCTTATAAGGGAAAATTCTATATCGCAATGGGGTGGATTGTTTAGAAACCTTGTTCCCATGTTGGAAGCCTAGACCAGGCCAATAACCGTTTGTTCATAATCATCATAATCAGGCCTATAAGCCTCTATCATTGTTTCAAAAACGTTTCTCTAACAATTTGTATTTCTGATCTAGTAACTTATTCATAGTTTACACACCTGCTATTGTTTTCAGGATGTTGACAATTAGTTTTATCATCCTTTCCTTTTATCTCTGTTTGGAAGATTATATGTATCTCTGAGGGGGAATTAGTTCACCTTTTCCTTAGATTTTCATCTAACCATCAAGTCACGTCTGTTCTCACTACAATGACATTTGATGCATCATGTAGCGCTAGCCAAATTTTTCAAAGTTTCTGAAATTAGGCACCATCTAGGAATCTAATGATTTTTTTAAAGAAAAAGGTATGTGTACAGTATATATATATATATATATATATATATTCTTACCAAAAGACTGTTACTCATTTGACTGTTTTCATAATTTATTTTGCCAAGTAGCTTTTATCAACAGATATGATGAAAACTTGTCAAAAATTTTCTGGTGTCTTGCATATTCATACTATATTCTTAAATTCCAATGTTGAAGTTGTTTAAACATGTGTGGTTCCTTTTTCTATCTTAAACCGCTATCTTTTCTTTCTTTTTTGTTAGTTATCTTCTTCAGCATGCAAAAGAGCTATATAATCCTTATTTTTGTTTCTTTTCACTTTCGGTTTTCCACATGTGCTATTCTTAAGCTTGTGATACAATGTTTATCTCTAACTATTTTCTCTTTAACGACTTCTTCAGTGATTGTTGTTTTATTTAATTCATTATATATTTTGTTATAGCATTTCCTCTTACCTTTGCTGGTTGAAGCTTCTCTAGTATACTTTACTTTATCCCATGGCATCGACCCCCTTTTTGATGTTCCTTCAATGGGAATTCGTAAGTCAAGAAAGTATTTTTTGACTTTAATCTTCCTTAGTTTTCATCTGTCATTTGGTAGATGTACTGAATTAGAGGTACATCTTCTATTAACATCCCGAAGTCTTGATATGTCAGACAACTATTATCATCCAATTGTTTTCTTTTTCACTATCTCGAAGGAATTGTGGGACTGAATCACCATTCCAGTTCATTCTTGCATGAGTAAATATGAATTACTTCTCCGTTCAAAACTTCCTCACAACCTTTTCAAATTCCTTAAACTACTAGGATTAATTAAGGTAAATCTAGTGCCATCTTATTGGTATCCACAGGATTTTAGCTACCATAAAACCACTGATAGATCCATCTAAATGATTTAGATGATTGAATTTTCTAGTCAAATTGAACTATTTTTTTGGACAAATGTGATTGTAATACCAAAATCATCCTTTTGTCAAATAATGCAATAAGAGAAGTTTTGCATCTTAACTCTAGGAAGGGAGTTTTGAGTATTTTATGCCTTATAAAATCACCCATAATTTTGAGGTAAACATACTCACCATAAGCTTGAGCCTAACCATGATTTATAATTTTAGTTGAACCATTACCTAGTGGCTAAACTAGTTATCAAGCATGAATTTAATTTTTGTAGAAAACATGGCTATACATGTGTAGTGAAGAGATAGAGTATAACTTAAAAATGGGGTAGTATTCTTATAATTAAAGTAACGAATCGTAGCAAGTTAGAGACCCACTTAAAGGACTTGTGGCCTTGAGGTTAAGTCTATTATAGTTAGGTCGAACAAGACCTAATTGAGTTTGCATGACACCTCATGATTATTCTAGACCTAAATGGCTATTGCCAATGCCTAATCAAAGAGTTGAGTCTATAGATTGGGTGAAATTGTTGGAAAATCGATGGTCTAGATAGAGAGTGGGTAGGGGATGAATGACTAGCGAGTACCTAAAGTTGGATTCTACAAAAACTTTTACTCTCTGTGGCAAGGTTATACAATTATTTGTAGCAAATCATTAACATAAAGAAGAATCAAATACTTACAAGCATACATGTTTATTTGACGTGTTTGGGCATCCCCTAAACTCCTATTTCACAGCCTATGATAGTCAATGGGTCACTCCCGGAAAAGCTCGCTAGCTTTCTCCTTCTCGGTCTATCAGAGGTGGAGAAACGTTTTACAATCTCAAAGAAGTGGGAGTACAAGGCTTCTAATGTGTTTAACTAGCACAATTTTGCCAGCTTTCAAACCTCCAACCAAGCCTCCTTTTATACCCTTTGAATCCTTTGTTGTATGTTTTGTCCGTTGTCCAATAGTTGACTACTTATTGTGCTTACTGTTTGTTGCTCAAAAAGGCTCTTGACTATATTCCACATGGGTATCATTTAATTGGGAACTTTTCAACAATCGACTAATTCTATCTATCAATTGTCCAATCGATTCAACCATGAACATAATCATTCTATTCGTTGGCTCCTTGGACACAATTGATTGCTCTACCAATTTACTGAAATACACATGTCAGTTGATTGGTAAACCCTTAAACCTCAAATCCATTTTGAGATAATGGATTTCTCGGTTGTTAGTCTCCGATACCAATGGATTGGTAACCTATGACTACGACCTCCAATGATCGAGTCCACAAAAGTTGAATATTACCCTTATCCCCCATGGATGCAAGTTAGTCAACTCTTAAAGCTCATTTGCAAATGTGATTCCGAGACTTACGGGCATGGAACTTACCCTTGCTAGATAAGGTTCTTTGGTGGATATAGGAAAAGCAGGATGCACTTTGGATTATGTGGTTCCATTATGCATGCCTCAGCAGAGTTGATCTGTGGACTTGGTTGTCGACTGATCAAGACGCTCACGTAGATAAGGATCCAGGCGGTTGCTGGGACTCCAAAGGTAGCTATTGAGATGATGGTGGTTTGGTTTGATAGGATGGAAGATGGAGTCCGCGTATGACTTCTTTCGGAGACACTGAAGAAGTTTTGAACCGACACAGTCTGGAGGAGCTACGTACAACCTAGCTGCATAATGACACTTGGATGGTCGCACATGGGCACCTCCCTATGAGAACCAGGAGTACTTGAAAGATCGAAGCTACACTTTTTGTGGCCTTCAGGAGGAGACATCAAGGAGTGCTACATATGCATAGCATGTCCACCTACAATAGGATGCTTTGAGTTTTCATACATTCCTACCGTAGGACCAGGGTTATGGCGCCTTGTTGTTGTTTTTTTATGATACATTATGTATAGTTGGTGAGAAATAGTTGTTTGTTTGAGACGGTTCAGATAGATATAGAGAGTATCTTCAGGAGGGTATAGGTGCATGTGTTTCGGTCTTTAGCTATTTACTCAGATGTATCAAGCATGAGTAGCACTCAAGACTTATATTGTACATTTTTGACTCATATATATACATTCACATATTTACCGATTAAAAAAAAAAGAAGAAAAGATAACCCTGTAGCATTGACTCCATAGATAGAGATGATGTATCATTGTTTTAATATATTTCTGGAACAAGCACTGTAGAATTAGTTTAAGATGCTTTTGATTCACTTCACCTCTAATGCATCCTGTTGGAGAAACGTCACATGATCACTACGGGGCATGTAGATCAACCTGTATCTAGTGGGTTCTTTGAAGCAATAATATATCCAAACTTGTTTGAATATATAGTTAAAGCATGCTCAATAAGTTCATTAATTTATCAATTAGAGTTTGAGATTTGTATGAACTTGAGTTTGAGCACTACCAGTTGAGATTTGTAAGTCATCAAACTAAATATATTTTGTTTTTTTGTTTTATATTAACATTTTGAAAAACAATTTTGGTGTTGACTTATGCAAGAATTTCTGCTTGACAAATTTTGCTTGTCATGCCACAAAGGCTTGTGTATATCCCTAGTTTGTAAACACGGATGCACTGAATCTTAACTACCTCTATAAATATATGTTAACGTGTAAACATTTTTACCAGGGGAAAGGATGTGAGTGTTGAGAACCTGCATCAAGGGTTTACCCATGTATTTGAAACAACCTTTGACAGTGTGGAAGGCATATCAGAGTATCTTGCACACCCAGCTCATGTGGAGTTTGCTGATATATTTCTCCCTGCACTGGAGAAGGTTCTCATTATTGACTACAAGCCTACGACTGCCTAACCGGTAATAGAGTTGCAGTTCCATGAAATATGCTATGTTATTTTTCCTTGTGCAACAACATTCGTATTTGTTTCCTGGGTTGAATATTGTGAGCTGATGTCGGAGGCAACAATTCCCCTTTTCCACCTGAACGCAAGAAAGCAGGACTGAAGTGATTGCGAGGTATCTAATTAATAATTAACGAACTATATCTTTTATTCAATAGCTCTTCCGGAATCAGCGATGTTCATTTATATATTGCAAATGCCATAAGCCCGAGAGAAGCATTTACCTCAATTAGCAACGCTGTTGGCTGGCCTAAATGAAACAAGGTGGCTCCTTACAGTATTGGGCAACACAGAGACTAACAGAATGATCATAGTAGTTGTTGTGTTCCATTGCTGGGTGGAAGCCTCCTTATAAAGACGGTTGAGGGCGCCATAGTTCCTAACTAGGACGCCTCAGTTTCCATCGTTGATTAGATGCGCAGTTTGCGCAGCTTATCTTCCTGAAGGCGCCCTCAATCCCCATTTGAGGCGTCTCAAATGCGAACTAAGGTCCCTCGGATGCTGGAAACTTTACCTTCGAATGTCTTTGCGCGGATGTGCACTCAACCATCCAAGGCGCAGTCTACTTGGTTCGGTTGACTGATTTACTCGTTCAGTTGATCAAACCCTCGGTCAACTTGGTTTGACTGATCTACAAGAAATTATTAGCACAACATATAACATGTAAAGGTTAAACCCTACAAAATAGAGTTAGCACAAATATAATATGCATGAGTAATCGATACCAAAATCTGTCATAATCTCAACTTAGAAACCTCGGTAGGTTTCTTTAGTTGGATCAACACCTAATGCTGTGCCATCGGGACACGACCTCATAGCACTCTCCTCTAGGATTTACTGCCAAACATCGGGTTTTCCAAACTTGTTTGAACTTAATTTGCTCAATATTTGATCTTCTGATCTACTAAGGTTTTTCCTGCAATACTAAATTAGCATAACAACAATAATAATAATGTAAAATCATATTGATAAACCTAGACTTAGATTTACCAAGATCCGCTGGTCTGGTCGACCTCGAGCGGTCGACCGGAAACTTTCTAATCAAGCTTACTTGAAGTTCACTTCTCCAAGAAATCTAAGGCTATCTAATTTAGTCCATTGCCTAACTTCACTCATTAGGATTTTCACTAACCTAACTTCACTCACTAGGGTCTGACTTTACTCATCAGGACTTTGCTTGGAGTTCACTCCTCCAAAACCTAAGGTTACCTCCTGCTAAGGTTTTACTTATGCTAGTTACTTGGTAGACTACTTACCCCTAGTCACTTGATAGACTACTCACCCGTCTAGGTCAACCTTGACCAAACTCCATTAAATATATTGTTAAATATCAATACCCTAAAGCTCGATTGTGTTGGGACAATCGAAGTAAGTATGATCGGGAAGATCATGGTTTTGATGTGTGTGTGTCAATATGGTTAAAGTTAGGGTGCTATGTTATTTTGATATGTGTGAATAAGTCGTGCAGGACCTAGTGAGTCACACATGGAGGATGCATCTGAAGGACGAGAGCCGAGGGAAGAGGACTCCAAGGGCAAACCGGGAAGTGGACTTCAAAGGACACACGTGAAGGGTGGCATGGAGGCAAGCCAAGGGCTTGCATGCGCTTCCGAGGGACGATAGCCAGTGGAAGAGGACTTCAAGAGGCAAGCCAAGGGAGTGTACTTGAAGGCATACGTGAAGGAGTGTTTTCGGAGTGAGGAAGAGTGGTTTTGTAAGTTGGGCAATCGACTGGGAATAAATCAGTCGACTGCCAGTAGAGGACTCAAACTCACAGTAACATCAGTCGACTGGTCCAGGACCAGTCGACTAGTAAACCCGAAAAACTAGCTGTTGGGCTAGCCATTGGTTAGCTGTTTCGGTGGGATCAGTCGACTGCCCCTAGGGCATTCGACTGGTATCGGGCTGGATGACTTTAGGAGCTGTCATTTACTCTATTTAAAGGAGGACTTTTGAGCAGGTCAAAGTCACAGTTCTTAAGGGTAGAATCATACTGTTTGTGCTCAAAATCTCCAGCTCTTCCTCTCATTTTTATTTATATTTTATAAAGAGGAAGATGTCAACCTTGTGATGGTTTCTCCACCTTGAAGAAGGTTTTCATAGTGGAGCTCGCGTGTGATGTGTGGATCCTTGGATTAGTCACCTCTCTGAGGTGGATACCAAGTAAAAATTAGAGGGTTAGCATTGTTCTTATTGTTCTTATTGATTTTGTTTGTGTTTAGCTAACAATCTTTGTAGACAAAATCGAAAGAAGCTATTCAACTTCCCTCTAGCTTGATGCCCGATCCTAACAAGTGGTATTAGAGCCGGTTCGTTTCGGAAGAACTTACCGTTGACCGGAGCATCAAAATTGGCGTTTCAAGAGGGTTATAGCACCGCGAGGCCACCTTTCTTCGACGGAAATGATTTCGCATATTGGAAAGGTAGGATGGAGTATTATCTTATAAATGACATTGAAAATTGGTGTAACATTGTAGATGGATTCGAAATTTCAATGAATGAAAGAGGAGAGCCTCTACCTATGAGAAATTGGACAAAAGAGATGATGAAGAAGGCACAAGCGAATGCGAAAACGACAACGACTCTTCAATGTGGACTCTCAAAAGAGCAATTGAACAAGGTGAGACCGTTCTAAACCGCGAAGGAACTTTGGGAGAAGCTCATTGAGCTCAATGACGGATCAAATGAGTCAAGGAGGGCCAAGAAGGATCTCTTGGTGGCACAACTCTAATCACTCACAATGAAGGCCAATGAAACGATAAGTCAACTACATGGAAGGGTCAAAGAGATCATCAACGAACTCCATGTCATAGGTGAGAAGGTTGAAAATAGGGATCTTGTGAGGTATGTACTCCTATCCTTCTCTAGAACTACTTTGTGGGCATCAATGGTTGATGCTTATAAAGTGTCTAGGGATCTTTCTTTGGTCAAATTAGATGATTTATTTTGTGAATTCGAATCACATGAACAAACTAACATTTATACTAAAGTGAAAGGTGTAACTTTTGTTGTAGAGAAAGAAAGAAAGAAGAAGAAGGAAAAGAAAAACGTCGTCTACTCATCATCATCCGATTCGGAGGAATCGAGTGCCTCCATGGATAGCGATCAAGAAGCCTACATGGTAAGAAAAATGCGAAAAGCTTTTAAAAGTTTTTCTAATAAATCTCATGGTAGGAAGAGTTCAAGGAGTAAGAGCAAGACAAAAGAGGTCATTTGCTACAATTGCCATCAAGAGGGGCATATGAAGAATGAATGCCCACAATTAAAGAAAAGAGAAGAAAAGAAGGATGAGAAAAAGAAGGGTGATAAGAAGAAATCAAAGGAAAAAGGAAAAAAGGCCACAAGGCTCAAGGCAACGTGGGATGATCCGTCATCATCGGAAGAGGAAGAAGATCATGTGTCTCACTTTGCTTATCATCGGAAGAGGAAGAAGATCATGTGTCTCACTTTGCTTTGATGGGAGTAGACAACCTATCATCATCCGAAGATGATAAAAGTTCGAGTGATGATGAACAAGGGAGTTCAAGTGAAGGTGAAGGCTCTTCATTGGAATCAGACGTCTCGGTAAGTGAGGTATATAACTTACCCATGTCTACTCTTATTAAAATAATTATTAGTACTAATGATGATTTAGCTAAGGCTAGAAAGAAGGTTAAGGAGTTGAAAAATAAAATTGGCATGCTAAAATTAGAATCCATGAAACTTAAGGACAATGTGCATGTTTCTTCTTCCGTTTTAAATGATTCATGTTTAGAGAAGAAAAATAGGGAGCTAAGGGAAAAGGTAGAAGACCTCACCAAGGCCCTTGGAAAATTTCAAATCGGCTTTAGAAATCTTGACATGATCATCAATAGTCAAAGAGCCGTGTATAACAAGGCCGGGATAGGTTATAGACCCAAAACCAAGGAAGTGACATTTGTTTCTCTTATGGAAAGGAAGGGTGCCCCTAGGAAGCAAGGTGTTAAGGGAAATGTAAAGAAGACATGGGTACCTAAGAAATACTTAAATGATGTTTGTGGATCTAGCATTTGGGTACCAAAAACTTGTGTTTTCCGTGTTGTTTAGGTGAAAGTGAAGGAAGCCTAAAAAATGTGGATAGTGGATAGCGGGTGTTCAAGACAACTGACCGGGGATGTAAGCAAATTCTCCACCATTAGCTATCTAAGAGAAGGAACGGTATCTTTCGGAAATAGTGGGAAACTCAAAATAATAGGTAGGGGCACCATTGAGGTATCTCCTACAATCACAATTCATAAAGTACTTTTAATTAAGGATATGGAATTTAATTTGCTTAGTGTGAGTCAACTATGTGATGCCGGGTATATGGTTGAGTTCCATACAAGAAAATGTTTAATTAGACAAAATGACTCCGAAAATATCATGTTAGAAGGATATAGAGAAACAATCTTTTATTGTCTTAATATTTCTTATGCTTCTAACATCTCTCCTAAGTGTCTCATATCCAAAGAAGAAGAAGGATGATTATGACATCGACAGCTTGGTCACATCAATATGAAGAATATAGTAAGGGTGGCCAAGATGGAGTTGGTGAAGGGGCTCCCAATGATTAAGTATGAAAAGAACAAGATGTGTGATGCCTGCCAAGAGGGTAAGCAATCTAAGTCATCACAGAAAGGTAAAACCTTAACTAGCACTTCACTAGCTTTAGAATTATTGCATTTGGATTTATTTGATTGCCATAGTACTCCTTCAATAATAGGAAATAAGTATTGCTTGGTAATTGTAGATGATTTTTTTAGATATACTTGGGTGTATTTCATGAAACATAAGGATGCCACTTTAGAAATATTTGTAGGATTAAGTAAATGGGTTGAAAATGAGAAACATCTCAAAATCAACCGAATTAGGAGTGATCATGGTGGGGAGTTTGAAAATTCAAACTTCTCACATTTTTGTCTAGAAAATGGATACAAACATAAATTTTCATATCTAAGGACCTACAACAAAATGATGTGGTAGAAAGAAGGAATAAGACTTTACAAGAAGCCGCTAAGACTATGCTTAATGTCTATTCTCTACCTAGCTATTTTTGGGCGGAAGCGATGAATATCGCTTGTTACATCCAAAATCGAGTCTTAATTCATAGGTTTTTAGGAAAAACACCTTTTGAGTTGTGGAATGGGAGAATTCTACAAATTCACTATTTTAGGATTTTTGGGTGTAAGGTCTACATTTTAAACACTAAGGATGACTTGAGGATTGAATCTAAGGCGGATGAGGGGATCTTGGTTGGATACTCATCCACTAGTAGAGGGTATAGAGTGTATAACAAAAGAACTAAAGTGATTGAAGAGTCATCTAATGTGGATTTTGATGAGTCTACAAGTACTTACCCTAGGAAATGCTCTATTGATAAGGACATAGAAGAAAGTCAACCCATTACCCAAAAGGTTCAAGACTTACATTTGGGGGGCATTGATCAAGGGGGAGGAAGAAGTGCATTAGAGGATGAAAGAGACAATGAAAATCATATAGTAAATGCGCCCATAACCTCTAGGACTCTAAGACACCATCAAGATCATCCCATTGTCCAAATAGTTGGAGATGTTACCCAAGGAGTAAGGACTTGGTCTTACTTTAGGGAGCATACTAGTCAAATTGCTTTGATTTCCCAACTTGAACCAAAATCAATTGATGAAGCCTTAGGTGATGTGGATTGGGTTCTAACCATGCAAGAAGAGTTGAATCAATTTGAAAGGAGTGAAGTGTGGGTGTTAGTTTGTAGACCCAATGATTGTACCATTGTCACTACGAGATCGATCTTTAGGAACAAGTTAGATGATCAAGGAAAAATTACTAGAAACAAGGCTAGGTTGGTAGTAAGGGGGTTTAATCAAGTTGAGGGTCTTGATTATGATGAGACATATGCCCACGTAGCTAGATTAGAGTCTATTCGGATTTTATTAGCATATGCCGCTCACATGGGTTTCACACTTCACCAAATGGATGTGCATTCTTTAATGGGGTCATTATGGAAGAGGTGCATGTAGAGCAACCACCCGGATTTGAAAACACCAACTACCCTAGTCATGTCTACAAACTAAGAAAAGCCTTGTATAGATTGAAACAAGCTCTCCGGGCTTGGTATGAAAGATTTTCATCTTTCTTAGTGTCCAAGGGTTTTATAAGGGGAACAACTGATCCAACTTTATTTCTAAAATCTAAGGATAAGGACATCTTTGTGGCCCAAGTTTATGTTGATGACATTATTTTTGGGTCAACAAATAGTAAATTTCTCCATGAGTTTATCAAATGCATGGAAAATGAGTTTGAAATGAGTCTTGTAAGGGAATTGTCTTTTTTCTTAGGATTACAAGTTAAACAAACAAAGAAGCGACTCATGTTTATCAAACAAAATATGCTAGAGAAATCATAAAGAAATTTGGATTAGAAAATGCTAATATAGCATCTACCCCTATAGGAACAAATAACAAAATGGACAATGATCTTGAAGGAAGAGTAGTGGATCCAAAGCAATATAGGAGCATGATTGGTAGCTTGTTATATCTAACCACTAGTAGACCGGATATATTATTTGCGGTAGGTACGTGTGCAAAGTATCAATCATGTGCCAATGGTCTCACCTAGAGGTAGTAAAGAGGATCTTAAGGTATATTAAGGGTGCTCTTAATGTCGAGCTTTGGTATCCTAGAACTCCAAACATTGAACTTTTTGGATACACCGACTCGGATTATGCGGGTTGCAAATTAGGTAGAAAGAGTACTAGTGGTGGATGCCAATTTATTGGATCATCTTTAGTTAGTTGGAGTAGTAGAAAGCAACCATGTGTTGCCTTATCAACAACCGAGGCTGAATATGTAGCAATGGGTGGTTGTGTGTCTCAATTACTTTGGATCATGCATACCTTAGAAGATTATGAGTTTCATTACTCCAAGGTCAAAGTTTTATGTGACAATGTAAGTACTATTAATTTGACTAACAATCCGGTGCATCATTCTAGAACAAAACACATTGAAATGAAGCATCACTTCATTAGGAAAAAAATGATGAGGTTTTTCCAACCGACCTTGGGCGACCGGCTCGGCCACATGGTAGTTTCCCACCGGCCGCTAGGGAAAATCGGGAAGCGCTCGCAGTGGGCGGTCTAGAAGCCCAGCGTCCCAGGGTTCGCGCCCCATTTAGAGGAAAAATTCCTGTAAATACGCCGTAGCTAGGGATCGAACCGCGGAAGCATCACTTCATTAGGGATCATGTGGCAAGGGGTGACATAGAATTACATTATGTTGTATCAAAGTCCAACCTTGCCAACATATTTACCAAGCGTCTTCCCGAAACGGAGTTCACATCTCTAAGAAGAGGGCTTGGTATGTGTTTTGTAGAAGTGTAGAGTTGCTATTGGAGTAATACAATAGGAAGGTGGTGTATGATCCTTTAGGATGGTACAAATGATTCACTTATGCTCTGTTGGGTATGGCTTGATGGGTTTCCTTAACGAATACTCAGTCGATCCGAGAGACCTTTCCATGTCTACGGATTAAAATTTAATCCGAATAGAGACCCGTCTCCCATCGCCCATTTCGTGCCGTATCGAATGATCCAAATCACAACTTGGCAAATTACCAAAATCGACCTTGTAATTTGCTCGATCGTTCGACCGCGGAAAAGGCGACGAGGCGATCGCCGACTTTTGTGTTTATGGTCGGGGTTCAGTTAATAAATTATTCATCATGATTCAGAATCAAAATAATAAATTAACAAATATAAAATGACGAGGCAAACAATCATGGCACAATATTGACACAAGGTTAATCATCGGAGCATGGAAAGAGATATACCTTTCCGATCACCTCGCGGTCTTCTACCTTATGCCCCTCCCTTCGCGGGTGTCGTGTGGGCGACGATCTACCGCGAACCGAGATAGCCA
This sequence comes from Boesenbergia rotunda, assembly GCA_024364735.1. Classification (NCBI taxonomy): domain Eukaryota; kingdom Viridiplantae; phylum Streptophyta; class Magnoliopsida; order Zingiberales; family Zingiberaceae; genus Boesenbergia; species Boesenbergia rotunda. The sequence goes on along the minus strand of JAGFNQ010006618.1, from coordinate 101,857 downwards.
AGGCACCCAAAATATCGTCTCTTCACTAACCGACCAAAACCCTATCTCCTAGGGTTTACCCGCCGGCGCTCCTTCTCCTCTCCCTTTGCGTCGCCGACCGCCGGAGCCGCCTACAAGCCTCCGGACCAGTAGCTCACCTTGAGAGGAAAGTGAAGAGGAAGAAGAACCCTGCCCAAGCCGCCCAAACAACCCCTCTTCCCCTTACCTTGCGCCGCCGCCGCTGCAAGGTCCACCACCGCCTCTCCTCACCGGTAGCCGCCCCTTCCTCGCCTCACACCAGAAAAGGGACCAATAGGTGGTGCCTTTGTCTACTGGTGATCTCCTGCCGAGAGGATGAAGGAGGAAGAAGAAGAGGAGAGGTTGAAAACTTCTCCTCTTTGCCGTGACCTAGGAGAGTGGAAAGGAGAGGGAAAGAGAGAAAAGGCTTTGGGTTGATTAGATGATTGATTAAGCCTTGGAATCATGATCTCCTTGGGTATATATAGGGCTAAGGTAGGGACCAAGAGTAGGAGTTGGATCATGACCTACTTATGGATCTAAACCCGATCCATTAATTAAGATTCATTCCACTAAAGGATCTTAATTGAACTTCCTCACCAACCCCCATATTTTCATATGAGCTCTACATATTACGAGTCGTCCATCCCCCCGTGTTTAAGATCTCGAATGCCCATTAATTAATTTAAATTACTGACAATTCAAATTAATTAACTTCTGGATCCTTGACTAGTACCACTCAACCTTATCATCGTGCCGGATCAAATCCACTTGCAGGGTTTAGCACGATAAACCTTTTGAGCTCATCAAGGGGGCATCATCATCCTGACTAACCAGGACACGAATTTCGTTAATAATCAACAACACATCATATTATTAATATTATTTCCTAACCCACCGGGCCTATCGATCTAACAGAATAGATCTCGCCCATTGGTGAATTAAAGAAATAATAATTTATAATATATGCCCGTTATTATATCGGGATTAAGGGATCGTACTCCATCATATAAACTGAGGTCTTATCCAATTATCGAGTCAGTACAAATTGGATAACCTCGAGTTTCGGTCCTGCTCAATGTACTCAAAGCACACTAGTGTAATTCTGGGGTCAAGACCAACCACACCTAATTACACTACAACCATTCTGATGGGTTGTCCAATTCCATCTCGGTTGTGAGCATCTATTTTATACTAAACAAGGGACTGATAACATGATCTACCGTGTGACTCCACACACCATGTTATCTACAATGCAAAGTAATTGGACTTCATGTATGCACTAATATAAACAAGCACCTAGTGTAGTTGTGATTCTCTTTTAATAATAAAGATGTTCATATAAAGAAATTCATGTCTTTCAGTATACACATCATACATGCTCATGGCATATTGATGGGTTATTAGATGTATCACATTATTAAAAAATAGACCAACTATGGGGAAAACAAATGATTAATTAATGGACATCTTGCCCAAAGATCATAGTTGGACATTTTAAACAATTTGTAAACATTTCTGTGTTTTATTTGTTATGCCATAAGTTTGGAATATGTATGATTTCAAAACTAGGTTGGAACTTTGGTACAAAGTTAGAGTTTTTCAAGGAATTTGAACTTTTGTTAAAAAGTCAAACATGTTTAGATTTTTCATGAAGTTTTATTTTTCACTGTTAGAGTATATCATATGAAACATGTTTGTAAATTTTCATAATTTTTGGGATTTCTAGAAATTTTGGTGAGTTTCTGAAATTCGACCCGGATGCTGAAAAATTCAGACTGAAAGTATCAGTTGACTGCCCTCTGGGGCAGTCGACTGATACTTTTGATTTCAAAAATTTGGGAGTTTTTCAGAAAAGAAAAGTTCTCCCATTTGATGTCATTGGTCGGCAATCATTTTGATGGTGTCAAAGGGGGAGAATTGGGAGGTTTAAGTTAGGTTTGTAACTTAACTTTTGGTTTAACTTTTGGTTATGATGAAAATTGAAAATGGGGAGAAGGCATAGGTTAAGGGGGAGATCACCTCTTGTTTTACTATGTCTTGTATTTTCAATTGTTGTTGTTATTTCCTAACTTAAACATATTGCCACACATCAAAAAGGGAGAGATTGTTGGGGCAATCGACCCAAGTATGATCGGGAAGATCATGGTTTTGATATGCGTGTCAATATGATTAAGGTTAGGGTGTTATGTTATTTTGATATATGTGAATAAGTCTTGCAGGACCTGGTGAGTCACGTATGGAGGATACATCCGAGGGACGAGAGTTGAGGGAAGAGGACTCCAAGGGCAAGACGGGAAGTGGACTTCAAAGGGCACACGTGAAGGGTGGCATGGAGGCAAGCCAAGGGCTTGCGTGCGCATCCGAGCGACGATAGCGGTGGAAGAGGGCTTCAAGGGGCAAGCCAAGGGAGTGTACTTGAAGGCATACGTGAAGGAGGGTTTTCGGAGTGAGGAAGAGTGGTTTTGTAAGTTGGGCAGTCAACTGGGAATAAATCAGTCGACTGCCAGCAGAGGACTCAAACTCACAGTAACATCAGTCGATTGGTAAACTCGAAAAACTAGCTGTTAGGCTAGCTGTTTTGGTGGGATCAGGGGCAGTGGACTGGTATCGGGCTGGATGACTTTAGGAGCTGTCCTTTACTTTATTTAAAGGAGGACTTTTGAGCAGGCCAAGGTCACGGTTCTTAAGGGTAGAATCATACTGTTTGTGCTCAAAATCTCCAGCTCTTTCTCTCATTTTTATTTCTATATTGTAAAGAGGTAGAGGTCAACCTTGTGAAAGTTTCTCCACCTTGAAGGAGGTTTTCATAGTGGAGCTCGTGTGTGATGTGTGGATCCTTGGATTAGTCACCTCTCTGAGGTGGATACCAAGTAAAAATCAGGGGGTTAACATTGTTCTTATTGTTCTTATTGATTTTGTTTGTGTTTAGCTAACAATCTTTATAGACAAAATCGAAAGAAGCTATTCACTCCACCTCTATCTTGACGCCCGATCCTAACAGATTGCACTAGCAATCTTCTACTTTTTGATGTTTGACAATATGCTTTAGTTGAGATAAGTACTTAACCCAGTAATCCAGTCTTATGTTTAAATAGAAAGGTACTTATCCCATCAATCAAGTCTTATGTTTAATTAGAAAGAATCAAAGTTTTTAACTTAAAACTTTTCTTCTCCTCCCTTAGCATACTTCAAAAAGATTACTAATTTCTTTATTCCTAAAGGATTTCTTTATTTTGCACCAACAATATAACTCCCTTATCTTTTGAAAGACAAATTAAAATTATCTCATTTTCAATTTCATTTTGAAAAAATTTCTTTTAAAAACAAACTATTTTCAAGAAGTTTTCACAAGTTTTTTGAAAGGAATTTTCAAAACTTTCAAAGAAATTTTCAAAATATTTTTTGAAGCATAACTTTTCAAAGGGATTTTCAAAATATTTTTCGAAACATAATTTTTCAAAGAGATTTTCAAAATATTTTTCGAAGCACGATTTTTCAAAATATTTTTTGAAGCATAAGTTTTCAAAGAGATTTTAAAATATTTTTCAAAGTATGATTTTTCAAATAGGTTTTCAAAATAGTTTTTGAAACATGATTTTTCAAAGGAAGATTTTGAAAGATATTTTTAAAAGAATTTTAAAAAAATTATGTTGAAACTCTATTTTTAAATATGATAAAAATTGCAAACTTATTTTAAAGATATATTTTCAAAAATATTATATTTAGATTTTTGCTAAAATAAAAAGTTATCCAAAAGGATTTTCCCCTTAACCTGACACATCTTAAGATCTTCTTATTACCCATAAGGAAGACTTATATATGCGTCTAAGGGTTTAGGATTATATAGTTGATTTTAAGAATAGAAAGATTAAGGTATTGGTCAACAATCAAGTATAAATTTTAAATGACATTTTCACAAATGTTAAATTTGATTGATTAGGTTTGATATTTAGTTTAACCTTTTGGAGTTAAGTTAAAATATTTATCAAGATAAGTTAAATTTGATTTAAGCCAATTTAGGGTTAATTAAATTTAAGTTTGATTTTAATTATTGTTTTGATTCAACTAGTTGAGTTGTTGGTTTTAAATTAATTGTTGAAATTAATTTGGGATTCACTTAGGATCGTTTAATGAATTAATTAAGTCAAGGTATTTTTGGATTAATTTTAATAATTGAGTTTAAGTTAATTAAGTTCTATTAAACTTGGATTTTAATTAATTTCATATTGAATAATTTCTGATTTAATTGATTAAGTTTAAGTTATCATGAGAACTAATAAATTAATTTTTGTTCACATGAGTAAATTAGGCTTGAGATTAAAATTGTACGTATATTTATTTTTGGATTAAGTTAATTAATTAAGGATTAGTTTAGGTTTATTAGGTTGATTAATTTAATTAGTTTGGGTAGAGTTAAACTTAATTAATTTAATTATGAATTGATTCGTTAATTATTAAATTAGATTAATTTGTATAAGATTAAAGTGTTAGGTTTCAAATTGTTTGAATTTATTAAGATATTTGTGTAAGATCGGTGACGTCGATAGAGGGGGGGGGGGTGAATATCGACTCCTGCTTCGTTTTATCTTTGAGTCTTTCATTCGTTCAACTTCGTAGCGGAATAATAAAAGTAAAAGATAACAAGCACAGCGGAATAATATAAGTAAAAGATAACAAACACAGCAGACACGCGGGATTTATTTACTTGATTCCCAACACCCCAGGGTTAGTACATCCAAGGCCTATGTACTCGGCGTGAGTCCACTAGTGGTCTCATTTTCGAAATTTTTGGAGGCGGAGAAAACCCGTCTTACAGTATGATTTTACAAGTACAAAAATATAAACTAAAAAACAACTTGTAAACTAAAAGCAAACTAACAGAAACGAAGATCCAACCAATCCGGAAGTCCTAAATGCAGCGCACTTCCTCCTGGAGCCTCCTTGGTCGCAGAGCTTTGACTTAGCGCTTTTGCTTTACATAAAATGAATAAGCAAATCTGAAACTTCATTGTTCAACTGAGGGGTTGACACCCCTATTTATACACAGTATTAGGGCACCCTAGATCCCATTGAGGCGCCTAATAACTGGTCCAAGCTGATCCAAACGACAAACTCGACGCAGGGATAAACTTCCCATCCCAGACGCCTGGGATGTATTCAGGCGCCTGGTATTCAAGCGCCTGTGTCCCTACTCAGGCACCTGGGAAGCTTTTTCCCAGGCTTTGTTTGTTTTGCATTTGCTTTCCTATCTTGCCTTCAACTCCACGTACCTGCAAGACAATAGAACATACAACAAGTAGACAAACAATCTTAAGCCTTAGTGATTGACAGCTAGAGCTGTCTGGTTCTGACTTTTGAATTTCAACTGAAATCCTAGGTCGAATCAACGCCTACTGTTCCACTTTCCGAGGAACGCGTCTTTCACCTACTCCAATCTGGAGAAGCTACCATTTGCCAAATGGGACCTCCGGTTGGACTTTTGCTCAGTCTCCGAGAACCTCGATCTTGAGACGTTCGATCCTCGACCTGTCTCTACTTCTGTCTGCGATCCCCGCTTGACAAAGTCTTCTGCTCGGTGCCCCGGACCAAGACTTCGTGCTCGGCCTTCGAGATTCCCGGATCTCAAGACGTCCGATCCTCGACCCGTCTATACTTCTGTCCGTAGTCCTCTCTTGGCAAAGTCTTCGTTGCCCGATCTCCGACTGGGACTTCATGCTCAATTCCCTGGACCAAGACATTAGTGCCCAGCATCACCCACCTGGGCTTTGTCCACCTAACTTCACTCACTAGGACCCAGCTTCATTCATCAGGATTTCGTGCCTCGATAAACACTTCTTTGCTTGTCATCTTAATCTTAACTAGACTTCTTTCTTCCAAACTTCAGTACTGTTTGGGTTAGTCCAGATAAGTATAATCTTTCTGTAAAATATCAAGTCCTGTTTGGCTTATCCCTTGGTCAAACTGACTAACTCTGGGTTCTCATAACTCTGCCAAACAGATCCTGTTTGGCTAGCCCTTCGGTCAAATTGACCAAACCTGGGGTTTTCCTACCAAACATCAGATCCTGTTGGCTTAACCCTTGATCACTTTGACCAGACCATATTATATTGTTAAACATCTAAACACCAAATGTTAGATCGTGACTGGCAAGCTAGAAGGGGGGGGGGGGGGGGGGTGAATAGCGTCTTTCGATTTTTCTACCTACAACGTTAGTAAGAGCAAGCGGAAATCTAATAAAACAAATGAAAATAATTCTAACGTAACCTGATTTACGTGGTTCGGAGATGATGCTCCTACTCCACGGCAGTCCGTAAGGTGGACGATCCCTAATCCTTCAGCGGATGACTCGCCGGAGCACCTCCGGCTAGATCTCGTAGCTCCTTGTGGGCGGAGAAACCTCTCCACAACTTCTGGACACTATCTGAGCTAAGTATGCTACTAACCAACTCTATCTAAGCAAGTTTCGCCAAGAAAGAAAGGCCTTAAATGAGCTCTAAATAGAGCTCGAGTCTTAAATGGCCGCTACCAGTCGACTGGTCCCACTCAGATTCGAACGTTGCAACCCTAACGTTTGAATCGCCAGCCATTACCAGTCGACTGCCCTAGGGGAAGTCGATTGGTCCTTCCCTAAGCCACCCAGGGTTACCCTGAGTACATTTCTCTCCGCACTCGAACCCTCCCGGCTTAGTTCCCGAGTACAAACACTCACACTCGGACCCTCACGATCTGGTTGACTCTTCAATCAACAGCCTCGATCTGTTGCCTTCACGCCCTCTTCGTCTTCGGCTCCCGTCCCTCGGATGCGCACGCAAGCCCTCGGCTTGCCTCCATGCCATCCTTCACGCATGCCTCGAAGTTCGCATCCCTCGGCTCATCGTCTCTGCTCCAGCAGGTTCGATCTGTCGCTTTCAAGCCCTCTTCGACTTTGGCCCTCGTCCCTCGGATACGCACACAAGCCCGTGGCTTGCCTCCATTCTATCCTTCACGTACGCCTCGAAGTCCGCTTCCCTCGGCTCATCGTACCTGCTTTGTCCATGGTCCCTCGGATGCGCACGAAAGCCAACAGCTTGCCTCCATGCCACCCTTCACTTGAAGACATCCAACCAAGTCTATGTGTACCTGCAAACCTGCATACTCACACACACATATTAGACCAACAACAAACCATAACATAGTCATATTGACACACATATCAAAATCCATCATCCTCCAGATCATATTTGGGTCGATTGCCCCAACAATCTCCCCATTTTTGATGTGTGACAATATGTTTAAGTTAGGAAAACAAAAATAACAATATTAATAGCAATTGAAAATTAAAGCATAGCAAATAAGATGCAACCTCCCCCTTAACCTATGTCCTCTCCCAATTTTCAATTTTCACTCACAACACCAAGTTAAGTTATACGCAACATAAAACCACAAGTTTTCCTTTGTCAAGATATACCTAACTTAACACCACAAGTTCTCCCCCTTTGACACCATCAAAAAAATTGCCCCAAGCAATCCTACCCCTAGTGCAAAAAAGAACTCACTTTATTTCTGAAAACCCCTTCAGAAATCACCAAACATCCTTACTAGTCGACTGCCCCTAGGGCAGTCGATAGCCCTATGCTATTCTCAACACACAGCAACATCAGTCGACTGCCCTGGTACAGTCCAATTCTGAATTTTTAGCTCAAATTCATAAATCCCTAGAAAATTCGAAAAAATATAAAATTTTGCAAGCAGATTTGTTAGGATATACTATTCCCTAGAAAAATATAGTTTCATGAAAAATACCAAATGTGCATGACTTTTGGTACAAACTCTATTTTCCTCAAAACTTATCATTTTGTATCAACTTTTAGGGTGCGTTTGGTTGAGGGTTATCCTTGATAACCTTGGTTATCCATCCAAAACCTTGTTTGGTTTAGATAATCAGCGATTCCCAAGTAATGATCGATGCCCGACACGTCAGCAAAAGGGGCATGCAACCAGGAATCGGAAAACCTTAGGGAAGTAAGGTTTTTCTTGATTCCCAGGTTATGGAACTTATCTTTCCAAAATTATCCTCCAATATTTACATATAAGACGAAAATAACTATTACAATTTATTAACTTCCGAAAGCATTATTCACGATTGACGACCGACAACGGCGGCCGGTGACCACCGCCGGCGACGATCGCTGGCGACGATCGCCGGCGAACACCTCCGGCGACGATCGCCGGCGACCACTGCTGGCGATGATCACCGGCGACCACCGCCGGCGACGATCGTCGGCGACCACCGCCGGCGACCACGGCCGGTGACCGCCGTCGGCGACGATCGTCGACGCGAAGATCGCCGGGGACCACCGCCGGTTACCAACGCCGGCGAAGATCGCCGGCTACCAACGCTGGCGAAGATCGCCGGCGGTCGGCGCCGATTGCCGTCGACCAACGCCGACGACAATCGCATGAGGGTCGCCGGCCACCGCCGGCGGTCCGGCGGCCGGCGACCGGCGCCGGCGGCCGGCGGTCGCCGGCCTCCGCCGGCCACTGAACATCAATGCAAGTCCCGCTCGCCTCCCTAGCTTATGCTTTTTCTTTACCTTTGTCTGCAATAGAAGAAAATGCAACTGATAAGCGATTTGCTTAGTAAGTAAATCCTAACTCACAAATCCATGCGATCAATGATAAACATGCTCTTTTCAAATAATACTTGCTTCTAAATACATGCACTTTGAAATACTTACACATGGAAACTTTCATATACTTATCATGCTCAATTATGCTTGAAAACATTTACTAGCACTAAAACATTGGCAAATCTAACATGCTCATAATTTCTTTTGAGACTTGCTACCTATGCATTCAAATACTTTAAACCACTAACTTCCTTGCTCTTGCTCTTTAACATGCTTGTAATATAACAATGTCAACATACATGACAAAACATATGCTTAAACTGAAAACACTTACATATACTCATATACTTCAAAATAATAATCAACTTTCTCAGGTCTTGACAATGTACCTGGTATCAGTGTACCAATGCGCGCATCCCTAATAGGTTTCGGGGTAGCTAGCCACCGCACCCTATTAGAGCTTCTTTCTAACTTTCTGTGGGCCTCTCTTTTGCCTGGTACATGTCACTTTACAAAAGTAAAATACTTTCTTATTCATAATGCTTGTATTTATCAAGCTAAATTTTCTTTTTCATAAATCTTTGCACTACAAAACTTTACCTTTCTCACTTGGAACTTTCATCGAGCACCTTGCGTGCCCTTAACCCAAAATTCATTTTTGGGACTTTTCAAGAACTTAATCTTTCATGCTTAGATCACACACATAACAATCTACTCCAATTCAAATTCTATGATTAAAAACATGTATTCTTTAGAAACTTAAATCACACAATAAACAATATTCTCAAAGCATGCACTTAGATTACAAAATCAAGGTTCTACAACAAGAAAACTACATGCGAAGCTACTCCTATTGCAGGTGAGTGATTTACTTTCACTTTTCTTGAAGAAAACTCACTAAGTATCTCGAAATTCCTATCGTACGGCTCTTTTCCTCTTCCTTTGCAAGAAAACTCCACTTCTTGGCCCTAGGGAAGAAGCCCTAGGCTCTCCACTCAAGAGGAAGAAGAAGGAGGAAAAAAACTCCCCCTTTCTCCCTATTTTCGCAGCCTCCTCCCTTTGCTCGCGCGGCCTCCCCAAACCCTAAAAGGGGTCTTAACACAACTTAAGTGGAAGTTTAAATACCTCTTCATGAAACGGCCTAAATCAACTATAACATTATTTCGTTTCATTCTTTTTTGTGCTTGATACCTTTGCCCAGCTGGTTACTTGGCTGCCCTTAAGGCTTTGTTTCTCCCTGTGGTCGCGGGATCAATCCCCACCCGACCCCTTAATTTTTTCCTTTTTATTTTTAATCCGAAAAATGCAATAAAATTTCAAAAAATGCTAGAAAAAATTCCTAAAAATCCCTAATAATACCAGAAAATTATTGGGTATTACAATCCTCCCTACCTTATAAAAAGTTCGTCCTCGAACTTAGAACAGCTCTGGATAACTTTGCCTCATGCTATCTTCTGATTTCCAAGTTGCCTCTTCATACTTCTGATTCAGCCATAAGACTTTCACTAATGGTACCACTTTGTTCCTCAGCTTCTTATCTGCTCGATCTATTATCTGAATGGGTCGACTTTCATAACTAAGATCTTCCTGAACTTGTATCCTCTGTGGCTCAATCACTTGGTTGGCATCTGGGATATGCTTCTTTAGCATTGAGACATGAAACACATTGTGTATTGCTGATATCTCTGGAGGTAGCTCCAACTCATAAGCTACTTTGCCAACTCTTTTCGTCACTAGGTAGGGTCCTATGTATCGAGGCCTTAGCTTGCCTTTCTTGCCAAATCTCATCACACCCTTCATAGGAGCTACTTTGAGGAAAACTGTATCCTCAACTTCAAACTCTAACGGCCTACGACGTACATCGCCGTAGCTCTTCTGCCTACTCTGAGCAGTCTCTATTCTCTGGCGGATGCTCTTTATAGCTTCTGTGGTATCATCTATAAGATCAGTCTGTGTCCCCATTTCCTTCTTCTCACTACCTTCATACCAACAGAGGGGAGATCTACACTTCCTACCCTAAAGAGCTTCATAGGGTGCCATACCAATAGTGGCTTGGTAACTGTTGTTGTAGGCAAACTCAGCTAAACACAAATACTTGCACCAACTGCCCTTGAAGTCTAATGCACAAGCTCTGAGCATATCTTCTAAAACTTGATTCACTCTCTCTGTCTGTCCATCAGTCTGGGGATGGAAAGCCGTGCTAAGCTTCAGTCTAGTGCCTAGCGCTGTCTGTACACACTCCCAAAAGTGTGAAGTGAAACGACCATCCCTATCAGAGATAATGGTCTTCGGGACTCCGTGTAGTCGGATCACTTCCTGCACATACAATTGGGCTAACTTTTCAATTGAGTAAGACACTCTGATTGCTAAAAAGTGGGCAGACTTTGCCAATCTATCTACTATCACCCAAATAGCATCATAGCCATTAGTTGTCTTTGGTAGACCAACTATGAAATCCATGGCTATGTCTTCCCATTTCCACTCTGGAATCTGAATGGGCTGTAGGACACCTCTTGGTCTCTGGTGTTCTGCTTTGACTCTCTGACATGTCAGGCAGGTGCTGACATACTTAGCTATGTCCCTCTTCATCCCTGACCATCAAAATCTTCTTTTCAAGTCCTGGTACATCTTGGTAGAACCAGGATGCATAGAGTAGGGAGTTCCATGAGCTTCTTCAAGAATCTTCTTTCTCAGCTCTTCATTCTTGGGAACATACAAACGGTCACCATAATAGAGTATCCCACTGTCAGATACTCTAAACTCTTTACTCTCTTCCTCTTGCACCTCTTGCTTGATCCTTTGGATATCAGAATCCCCAGCTTGCTCTTTCTGTATCTCTTCAAGCAAAGTTGACTCTTGCGTCAATAGGGCTAGCTGTCCATCAATAATCTCCACTCCATAATCTACTATCTCCTTCTGTAATGGTGGTGTGATAGACCCAAATGAGCTAGTTAAAGTTGTCACGAATGTGGATCCATCAGAATTTAGAATTTATATAAAGCTGGAAACCCTTTTTGCAATCAAAGAAGAAAAGCATAGTAAAGGGGCCACAGGTCGTATTTTTCCAAGGGCTAGTTCAAGTTGTTCGATTCGTGCTCGAGTTTATGTGTCGTTAATGTTTTTGGGTTTCAGATAAAATTTTGGGTTTGGTTTCGAATAGACAAGAAATGCAATAGAAAGGAATGAAAATTTGATACACAATGTGAAACAACCTAGGAATGAACTAATCACATCACAATTGAGATAAAGAAAACTTGACTAATGAACTAACAAGGTGATGACACTTAATTTTAGATTATGAACTGATGTGAAGCACTAATGTGAGCAGCTGATGAATTCAACTAATAAGAGACCTAATCTGATATGAAAATTAACACATTTCAATTGATACTAATGCAAAGAATTACTTCAGAAAATGGCAACTCTAAATAAACCCAATGCAAGTTGGATCAGAACCAAAACGATACAAAAACTTAGTGCCAATGCTTCACTTGATACAAAGTGCTAGAATTTAATACCTTGAGACAAAAATAGGAGAAGCTAATGTGTTTAAAAAGTACTGAACTGTTGCAGAAATTTTAACTGGTTAATTCAGCTTTGAAAGTTAACCTATCACTGGATTTATTTGCAAGAACGAATGAGCAATTGAAAATCCAAAACTGATCAAAACTACAACAACCTTAATTTAGAAATGGAGTGCTGATATGCAGAGACCATATGCAGAATTTCAGCAATGAATTGGATGAAAAGCCAAACAAGACAAATGAAAACAAATGCTCAAAGCCAACTGCAAAAGTGACAAACTAAAGATTCAGAAATGGAAATGACCAATTCAGAAACACATCAATTTAGTCATGAATTCATAAATAGAGCAGTAGTGTAAAGGGGCAGCAGCAATTTGAATTCGGAAACAACAATTACAAGCTGATTTTGAGTTCACTACTCTAAATTCAGAGAACTTAAGCAATACTGATGTTTACTTGACACAAATGCAAAACTATCAGCTGAAATTTATTGAAATATAATTGATACACAATGAAGAGAAGTTAAGTGCAAGACATGATTGAGCAGAATTGCAGAAATGGCTGATACTTAGCTGTAGAACTGATATGCAAACTCCGAAATCAAAAGTAAGATGAATTTGAAAACTATTAATCACTGAATAAGCTCCCTTGATACATTTTTCAGAAACAATAACTAAAAATTGCAGAAATTCAACTCAGTAGCAAATCTGGAATTGAGTTTACAGAAATCACATTGCAGAAATAAGATTGATACAAAACAATCTGAACTTAGATGCAGAAATAAAACTACTTGCTACACAAACTCAAATCAATTCAATAACAAACTAATGTTGTCCTCAATTACTGAAATTAAACTAGTCCCGAATTGAAACTGAAATAAACTGAAGAATTCAGTCTAAACTGGAATGTGCAGAAAACAGGGCTGATACAAAAGAATCTAATTCATGAATCAAACTGAAATCAAGACAATTGCTCAGTAAACAAGTTTCCTAATTATCTACTTGCAGAATTTAAATCTAAGTACGAAAGAACAATTCAGAAAATGGAATTGAAACAGCTGATACAAGACAGAACAGGAACTAATTTGCTGAAACTGAAATTACAGCTAGGAAACACAAAGAAATGCCCTAAAAATTACTCCTCGACCATTCCTTGTATCAATACCACTTTGTTCGTCACGCAAGGGCAAGCTAAGAACCCCTTCAACTCGCAAATCGCTGGGAATTAACTCCAACTTCAGATCTGATCACAGATTCGCGCACAGCTGCAAATCAGTGATTAAATCTCCATAGAAACCTATTCCAAGGATCCAGATCTTGCTCCAAGGTGCTGATCGAGTTGGTCACGCCTCTGATTGAAAGAAATCGCGAAGAAAATGAAGAAGAACTGAAGAAGAACGAAGCTGAGCTGTGAAGACGCGACATCGAGATCTGCCGAGGGAATTTCAATTTAAACTTAAACCATTTAATTTGGACGGCTGAGATTAATCCCGCTTCATCCAACGGTGGATCTTTGTCCGATTTGATTCAAAATTTCTAGATCTCGATCAGAGGTCAGGATCATCCTCGTGGTAGCTCGGATCTGCCAGATCTCCAACGGATGGTTCAGATCACCTTGATCTTTGTATGGATGGTCTAGATCACTCTGATCATGATCCAACGGCTAGATGATCTCTGATTGGGCTGAAACCTTCAGATCTTGATTTGATCGCTCGATTAGCCTTAACCCCAGCTCGGATTGATCATAAGTTCTCAGATGGTCTAGATCTAACCGTTCTTGCATCGGACAGTCCAAATGAGTCAAAGCTTGATCACTTGATCTAGTCCACTTTTGACTCAACATTTGACCCAACCTAACCCAGGTCCATGATCCCTTCAAGCCTACAAGAGTAGATCAAAAATTTAGTGACAAAACAACTCGAAAATATCAAAATTTACAATTAAGTCCAAAAAGAGTATAAATCCTAGAACCTAGAGTAAATCCACAATTATACAAGTAAAATATGGGTCAAATACGGATTTAAGTATATGAAATGATCAACAAAATGACGCTTATCAACTCCCCCACACTTAAGCTTGAGCGTCTCGCGAAAAGTATTAAATATGTATCCCCTAGTTTATTTCCAAACATAAGTAGAAGCAATTGAAAAGAAATTACCTAGGGTAGTTAATTCTCAAAAATCTAAGCTCTATAGACTAGTATCTTGTCCTTAAATCAACAACTTAACAATTTCAACCTTAATGATTCATTGAGATGAATTTCACTCACTAAACCTCTCAAGGGAAACTTTTGGTGGCTCTCTTCCTAAGTTTTAAGTACATGATGAAATTGGAGCTTACTCACACACACATGCTTCTTACACTACCATAGGCTTGCTTATTATCTACTCTCCACCATTATTCATGATTAGAATCAATCATCTATAAAAGCTTATTCAAAAATGAAAGACATAAGAAATGGTAGAAATAAGATAAAAGCCAAGTAAATAGCAAATTTGAATGAGTGGAAGACTTGGATGTTCAAGGATATTCTTGATGCATTTTTGCCCTCCTTTCAGTCCATATAATGAAGTCAAAGTGTGATGAAGTGAGCTTTGGCATTGCTCTTCCAAAATTTGATGAAAAGAGTTCATGAATTCCTTTGTGCCAATTTTCCCTCTTGCGTGCCAATTTTTCTCTTCTCTTCTTCTTTCTGATTTTTCTTTTCTTTTTCTTCCTCTCTAGTAAATTCAAAATGTAAATGAGCAGAACTTCAATTTGGATGAGAATTACTTCACTAATCCATTGTGTCGAAACTTCAATTGGATACCAACTTGTTTCCTTTGATTTTTCTATTTTTCTTCTTTTTTTTTTTCAAACTGTTTTCAGCTGCTAGCTCCCTTATTTCAGTTTCAGCTTCTTTTTATTCAGTCCTGATGTGCTCAACTCCCCAAATTCTTATCCAAATCATTTCCAATCCTACAATGCCGTGAGCTTTAATTGGATTGTCACTTGCTAACTTTACTCTGCATTTACTTAATTTTCTGCCTTCAATCAGTTTTTTTTTAGGTCTGATTCTTTTCCCAGCTGCTAACTCACTGATTTCTCTGCAGCTTCTCCTTGTTTTATTCAGGATGTGATCAGCTTTCCCGAATCCAGTAGCATCAGTTAGTACTTGCACTCAAATGATACAAAACCCAATTTTCAACCTCTTCTTGATTCCAAACTGACTTATGGCAATTTAACTTCTGATTTTTCTCTTTTCCAACTACATTTCCAGCTCACATTCTTGACCTTGCACTCCCTTGATTACTCAAAACAATTAACCTCAGATAATAGTGGGAAGTTCACATGATTCACTTGAGAATTCAGCTCAACACATTCAAGTTCCATCCATGGCACACTCACTTTCAAGTTGATACAAACTGTTTCTTTTTTTTTTCTTCTTCAAATTCCAGCAACCCCTGCACTGATTCAGAAATATATAACTGCAATTCAGCTCCTATAAGAATGGCCGAAACAATTTCATAGCAAACTTTTCTCTTTGGCACAAAATTTCTGATTTTTTTCCTTTACACAGATTTTTTTTTACTTTACTTGTTTCCACCTTGGTTCCTCAATTCTGCACAGATTCCCTTCTACAATTCAAGCTTACAACTTCAATCCAAACTTTAGCAAAGTTTTGCCAATTTAAGATTCCATAATTCATACTTCCCAATTTTTAATCCAAACCATTTGTGCTACCAACATCCATTGATTTCAAATTTTCATGGCACATTTTTTTCTGTTTTTTTTTTCGTGTACCATTTCTTCCCATTGCAGATTTTTAAGATCCACTTCACCTCCAATTCACAACTGAATTCCCATTTATCTTGATACCAAGCTCCACTCCAATTAGCACTTTTTGGCTTCAACTCAAAAAATGAAATGAACTCTCTTTTTTTTCAAATGTTTCCATCACTCTAGTCACTCCCCCACACTTAATCTTTTGTTCGTCTCGGGCAAAATAACATCAAAGAACATCTCCAAACAAACAAGTCCCTAGAAAGCATGGTTAGGAAATGGAAATAAGGAAAGAAAATAGAATGAACATGATTATTGCCAAAAATTGACATGGAAAGGTAATCAAATTTATTAGCCTCTATAGATGTGATCTAATCATTGAAATATGATTTTGAAAGAACCTAAGCGAGTTCTAGAGTACAATCACATGTATGTGTCACAAAATAAGGATAATCCTCACTAGGTAAAAATAATTCATCTCAAGTCTTCAATGAAGAATCCATGGCCAAGTAGTACTCAAGCATCCAAGATTTTATCCATGAGCTCAAATCTAAAGTTTTAACAACCAAATTTAATTTGTTTTCAAAAGACTCTAAAATGCTATAAAGATAACCTAAAGGGATACATTTATTCCTACTCATGAAGAATAAGTTCCTAAAAGACATAAAATGACATTTATAATGTCTTTTTATTCATTCTACCCTATTCATGCATTTATTAACAAGAATTTATTTTAAAAGAAAATTCTACTTCTAGCAAGCATAAAGATGAAAAAGGCAATGAAAGAAAATACAAGAAAAAGTAAACTCCCTTTTATTTCTGGCGGTCGGAGTCTATCTAGAAATAATCTCCATCTTGGTAGTGGAGGAGTAGGAGTAGCTGAAACAATTCCCTTCATTTGCTCAATTTTATTTTGCATCACTCCCCCACACTTAAACTTTGTAATAAACTGTTCAGGTGGCCGAAGGTGATTTAAGTACAATAGCCACTTCAGAGGTGGAGTGCTATAAGTTAAAGCAAGATCATCTCCTCCCTCTTTATTCTTTTTGAAAAATCTTCCAGGTGGTTGAAGACTGTCTAGATGGAGTACCCACTCAAGAAATCTCTGAGACCCTGCAAAAACATGTAAAACCTTTCTCAAGCGTGCGGGGTAAGATAAAAGTGCAATATCATCAATCTCTACATAAAATGTATCTAAAAATGCATCGCATCCAATAAAGTCAATTTTGGGTACCTCTAGAAGTTTTTCACATTCAATTTCAGCATAAGAAATAAAAAGAGATTCTTCACAATAAACAACTTCAATTTCAGGCTCTAAAAATTTTTCAAAATCAATTTTAGCATAATCTGTCTCAAGAATATCATAGCAATGCATAAAATCAAGTCTGGGTGACTCTAAAGAATTTTCACAATTATTTTTCACAATTGATGTATCAAGATATTCCTCACATGCAAATCTAGACATCTCCCTGAAATTTTCTAAAGGTAAAGAAAAAAATACTTACCTGTTCATGCTGAAAAATGTCTATTGGGTCTACAAGAAATACCTCCATTTCAGGCTCAAAATCTGGTGGACAATCAACTAGAATAGGTGATCCTTGGGTACTTGCTCCAATCATGCAAGTCCCTACACTTTCTGGAAATGGTGGTGGTCCCTGGGGCTCTGTGCAATCCCCTACACCTATAGAATAATCTCCTGTGCATGCCTCCTGAGTAATATCTGCAACAACCTTATCAAAAAGATTAGGGCTATCAAAAACAATATCATCACAAAATACAAAACAAGAAAAATCAGGTAAATCCTCCTCTGAAACCAACTCTCCTCTCACTATGTCAAATGTACCATCATCATCTAAGGTCTGTGCCTCAACAGTCTCATCTACGGTGTCTTTGCTCATAATAGAACGATTTCCCTTAGGGCCCTTCATGGCGTCGAAAATGCTAAACTGGACTACTGTGTCTCCCACCTCCATCGAAAAGGTGCTAGCATATACATCAATTTTAGTTCTAGCAGTCTTCAGAAAAGGCCTTCCAAGGATAAGTGGGGATCTACGTGCAAGGTACTCTCCCTCCATGTCTAGGATGTAGAAGTCCGCAGGGAAAATCAATTCTTTCACTTTAACCAAAACATCTTCTATAACTCCTGCCGGGCGGGTCTGACTCCGGTCTGCTAGCTGAATCACAACTCCAGTGGGCTGTAGAGGTCCAATGCCAAGCATCTGGAAGACTGTCCTGGGCATGACATTAATAGAAGCTCCTAAATCAAGCATGACATCATGTAGCGTGGTGCTCCCTATCTCACAAGATACAGTAAACATGCCAGGGTCTTCACATTTCTGAGGGATGACATGGATGAGTGATGAAACATTCTTCCCCATGCTGACCATCTCATTTTCCTTAAGCTTCTTCTTGTGAATACAAAGATCTTTCAAAAATTTTGCATATTTAGGAACCTGTTTAATCATTGTCAGCAAGGGTACATTAATTTCAACTTTACTAAAAAGTTTTACCAGCTCATTGTACTCTTTTGCTTTCTCCTTCTCCCCTTGTCTTCTGGTTGGAATTCTCCCATTTGGAAAAGGCAAAGGAATAGGAACTTCCTCCTCATGAACCGAAATGGGTGGGGCTGATTTTTGAGTTGCTACCCTGTTTTCTGGAGCTGTTGTAAAATCTGTTTCGGGGCTGATTTGTGCTTCGTTTTCTACCAAAATTAGAGGATTGCTAGATGAAGAAGTTGGGCACGAGCTAGGAGTGGTATCCACTGAAATTGGAGTGGTTTCGGCACTGATTTGGGCTGGAGATGAACATGCTGCCCTATTTTCAGAAAATTCAGCTCTTGGGTCATTTTGAGTTGATGCAACCTTCCCACTCCTCAAATAAATTGCGCTAACATTTCCCTTTGGGTTAGGTACAGCTTGGGAAGGTAGTAGACTTGATCCTTGAGCTTTGCTTTGATTTATGTCATTAGCCATTTGCCCAATTTGCCTCTCAAGATATTGATTGTGTTGTTGTTGTTGTTGTTGGAGCACTTGTTGTATCATCTCCATCATTTGTTGTTGCTGTGCATTTCCTCCACTTGAGCTCCCATAGCCTCCTTGGTTAGCATAGTTCCTTGATTGACCTTGAAATGATGAGGTATTAGGCTGAAATTGTTGAACTTGCTGAGATCCTTGAAAATGTGGCTGTTGGGGCTGAAAACTTTGGTTCCAAGGCTGGAAATTTTACTGCGGTTGTTGAACTTGCTGCTGTGGAGGTTGATATGGCTGTGGATAACTCAGATTCCCTTGAAAACCTTGTTGAAACCCTTGAAATGGCTGCTGAAATGGTTGATTTGGAAGCTGAAATTGCTGATTTTGTTGCTGTGATTGTAGTGGTTGCTGCTGCCCTTGCTGAAACATTTGTTGGGGTTGCTGTGATTGTTGTTGTGGTGGGCCTTGTTGGCAAAAAGAATTCCCATAACTCAAATTCGGATGATCCCTCCACCCGGGGTTGTAAGTAGGAGAGTATGGATTGTTCCTAGCTTGAAATTGTCCCTTAACCAAAGCTGCTATTGACTCATCTTGTTGTAGGTTGGGACATGAATCTGAAGTGTGTTCCTTGCTAGAACAAATACCACATACACTCATCACCATTTGACTTGATTGTGGAGGTACTGAAGGAGTTGAATTTTTACTTAAAATATGAAGACCCATTTGCTTAACAGCTGATGTGAGTTCTAACAATGCACTACTAATCTCCTTTTGATCATTAGAAACCCCTTGAACTTCATTAACCCCTCTAGTAGATAATGCTCTACTTCCAAATTGCTGAGAATTTTCTGCCATATTTGAAATGAGCTCCCTGGCTTGATGTGGTGTTTTGTTGACTAAAGCCCCTCCAGCTGCTGCATCAATCATAATCCTATCCATTTGTAATAATCCTTTATAAAAATACTGGATGAGGAGCTGCTCACTAATCTGATGCTGGGGGCAACTGGAGCAAAGCTTGTTGAATCTCTCCCAGTAGTCATAGAGTGTCTCTCCCACTATCTGCTGAATGCCACAAATGCTTTTTCTGATAATAGTAGTTCTGGAGGCTGGAAAATATTTTTTTAAGAAAGCCTTCTTCATGGAAATCCAGCTAGACACATGCCCAGTAGGTAAGTAATAAAACCAGTCCTTAGCTGCTCCAGTCAAAGAAAAAGGAAAAGCCCTCAGCTTGATGTCTTCCTCTGAAATACCCTGAGGCTTCATAGTAGAGCAAACAACATGAAACTCATGCAGGTGTCCGTTTGGATCTTCTCCAGATAAACCTTGAAACTTAGGCAAAAGATGAATGCGTCCAGATCTGAGCTCAAAATCTCCACCCAGCTCTGGATAGGCAATGCTGGAGTAATGAAAAGAAGCATCTGGTGCTGCCAGTTCTTTCATGGTCTTCTGGTGGTCTGCCATCTGATCAACTGAATAGGCTGGAATAAACTGAGTAGGAATAATGCCAAAAGCCTCTGAAAAACTGAGCTGGCTCCTCCTAGCTCTGAAAGTCCTCTCAATCTCAGGGTCAAAATCCTCTAGGTCACCACCTGTAGACCTGGTCATAAAAACAAAAACCAATCGCAGTACAAGTATATAGAAAGATGAATCAAATAAATCAGATCACAAAATATAGCAGTAAGTGCAAGAAAAAATGGATCAAGAAAAATATGAAATGTAGCCAAACAAGCAAAAATCAAACAACTCAACTAGTATGTTCCCCGGCAACGGCGCCAAAAATTTGATAGACCCAAATGAGCTAATTAAAGTTATCACGAAATGTGTGGATCCGTCAGAATTTAGAATTTATAAAGTTGGAAACCCTTTTTGCAATCAAAGAATAAAAGAGTAGTAAAGGGGCCACAGGTCGTATTTTTCCAAGGACTAGTTCAAGTTATGTGATTCGTGCTCGAGTTTATGTCGTCCAATGTTTTTGGGTTTCAAATAAGAAATGAGTTTGATTTGCAAATAAAAATGACAATGCAAAGAAAAAGGGAAAGAAACTTGACTGAGCAACTTAGACTAGGTAATGACAATTAAGGTCTAAACAATTATGAACTTGAACAATTAATAACAAGTACTATGGCAAATGCATTCCAAACACTAAGTAATTGAATCAAAGTAATGCTGGCATTTTAAATTGAATCTAATGCAGAATTATGAGTAACATTTCAGAAATGAAAGCTTGATACAAAGTGAAGAGTGGAAAGTAGCTTGAAACGCAAGGAAATGAACTTATGTGCTAAAAGAAATTGAGTGCAGCTTTATACTAATGGATCACACTGATGTGGAACAAATAAATGTGAAACAAACAAGTTCAATGCAAAAATCAGAAACAAGAAATCAGCAGTTTAAAAATTCTAAGCTTATGTGCAGAAATGGATTGAATGAAGTGCAGAAATGTAAGTGCATGAATGTAACAACAAAGCTAATGCTGAGACTCTTAATTGCAGGCTAAATTCGAATCATGATTCTAAGTGTAAGAAGCTTAAAACGAGCTAAGGTGTACTTGGCATGCAATTAAGAAGCTAGCAGCAGAAAATTACAACTCAAAACTGAACTTGTACATAATTCAGCTAATACAAAGCATTAAACTGATGTGCAGAACAAAAATTGAAATTAAATGCAGAAACCAAATGTAAATGCTTGTAACTGAGACAACTACAATGTAAATTCAAAAGATGAAACTAAATCTATCCTAGAGCACAATTCAGAAACTCAAACAGAACACTGCTACACTTAAAGGAAATGAAAACTGGCACGCTGTTACCTCACTGATACGCAAGTGAAAAAGCATGAAATAAACTGAATTTGCAAACGATTGTTCACTAAACAAACTCCCTATCTGATTGTCTTGCAGTATTAAGACCTAATTAAGGAAAAGCAATTCAGAAACTGAAAGTAACGCAGCTGATACAAGTGCAGAAACAGGATTAAGAGCAGAATTGAAATTACAGCTACAAACAAGAAGAAATTTCATTAAAAACTAATCTCGATCCTTCCCATGTATCAAGACCTCCTTGTTCGTCACGCAAGGGCAAGCCAAGAACCCCTTAAACTCGCAAATCGCTGGGAATTGGCTCAAACTTCAGATCTGGTCACAGAATTGCGTCTGCTGGAAATCCAATTCGATCCACTAGATCTCGCGATGTATGGATGCTATAAAGATTTGGTGTTGATAAGAAGCTATCAGAGAACCCTTCAGACAGCTCCGATTGAAGAGATCGGCACCCAAACGCGATCAAGTTGATCAAATAACAGAAACTGAAGAAACCCTCACTCAGCCCCTGTTCCGATGCAAATCTGTGATTGAATCTCCATTTGAGCCTCTTCCAAGGATCCAGATCTCGCTCCAAGGTAGTAATCGAGTTGGTCACGCCTCTGATGGAAGAAATTTGAAAGAAAACGATAAAAAACTTCGGAAGAACGAAAACAGTGGCTGAAGCTCGGTGAGGTCGCGACGCTGAGATCTGAACCGAGAGTTGGTTTAAGTAGTTAAACAGTGAACGACTGAGATTGATTCCACTTCATCCAACGGTGGATCCTTGACCGATTTGATTCAAATTTTCCAGATCTCGATCAAAGATCAGGATCATCCTCGTGGTAGCTCGGATCTTCCAGATATGTAGCGGATGGCTCAGATCAAGCTGATCTTTGAATAGATGGTCTAGATCCCTCTGATCGTGATCCTACGGCTAGATGATCTCCGATTGAGCTGAAACCTTCAGATCTTGATCTGATCGCTTGATTAGCCTTAACCCCAACTCGGATTGATCAAAAGTTCTCAGATGGTCTAGATCTAACCGTTCTTGCATCGGACGGTCCAAATGAATCGGAGCTTGATTACTTGATCCAGTCCCCTTTTGACTCAACTTTGACCCAACATGACCTAGGTCCATAATCCTTCCAAACCTACAAAAGTAGATCAAAAATTTAGTGACAAAACAACTCAATTATAACAAGATTTACAATTAGGTCCAAAAAGGGTATAAATCCTAAAACCTAGGGTGAATCCACAATTACACAAGTAAAATATGGGTCAAACACGAATTTAAGCATATAAAATGATCAATAAAATGACGCTTATCAACTCCCCCACACTTAAGCTTGAGCGTCTCGCGAAAAGTACTAAATATGTATCCCTTAGGTTTCCTCAAACATAAATAGAAGCAATTGAAAAGAACTTACCTAGGGTTGTCAATTCTCAAAAATCTAAGCTCTATAGACTAGTATCTTGTCCTTAAATCAACAACTTAACAAATTCAACCTTCATGATTCATTGAGATGAATTTCACTCTCTAAGCCTTTCAAGGAAATTTTTGGTGGCTCTCCTCCTAAGTTCTAAGTACATGATAAAAATGGAGCTCACTCATACACACATGCTTCTTGCACTACCATAGGCTTGCTTATTATCTACTCTCTATCATGATCCAAGATTAGAATCAATCATCTATAAAAGCTTATTCAAAAGTGAAAGAAATATGAAATGGTAGAAATGAAATAAAAACCAAGTTAATAGCAAATTTGAATGAGTGGAAGACTTGGATGTTCAAGGTTATTCTATATGCATTTTGTTCCCCTTTCAGTCCACATAATGAAATCAAAGTGCAGTGGGGTGAAGCTTTGGCATTTCCCTTCAAAAATTTGATGAAAAGAATTCAACTCTTTGTGCCAATTTTTTTTCTTGCGTGCCAATCTTGTTTCCTCTTTTCCTTTTCTGATTTTTTTTCTTTTCCTTTCTTTTCTCTAGTAAATTCAAAATGTAATGGAGCAGATCTTCAATTTGGATGAGAATTACTTCACTAATCCATTGTGTCGAAACTCATTGATGTGCCAATCTTGCTCTTTGTTTTTTTTCTCAAACTGTTTTTTTTTCTATTTTTTTCAGCTGCTAGCTTTCTTATTTCAGTTGCAGCTTCTTTTTATTCATGTCTGATTTCTCAAAACCAGTAGCTTCCAAACTTCTCCCAGATTTAGAGCCCTCAAGTGAAACCCAACTCAAAATTCTGCTTTTTTTTTCAAACTATTTTGTTTTTCTGTTTTTGTCTCAGATTTAAACCAATTGATTCAGACCTTGCAATCTCTGATTTCTCACAACAATTAGCCTCAAATAACAGTGGAAAGTTCATATGCTTCACTTGAGAATTTCAGCTCAACAAATTCAAGTTCCATCCATGGCACAATCAATTTCCAAGTTGATACAACTGTTTTTTTTTCTGTTTTTGTCTCAGCTTCCCAATAACTTCGGCACATTATAGCTTGCTTCCAAGTTCAGCTTGTATCATTCCACAGCCCTCAGATTCAGCACAACTCAGCTCAGTTCAAATCGGCACAAAAATTTTCCCATTTTGGCACAACATTTCTGCATTTGCTTCAATTTTTCTGCTTTTCTTGTTTTCTTCAGCTGTAATTTCAGTTTGGCATTGAATTTCTGCACTAGTTTCAGATTATCACAGCTGCAATTCATCCTCTAATACAATGGCCGAAACATGCTCTATAGCAAGTTTAATACAACATTCTTCATTTGTGTCATTTCTTTTCTTCATTGCAGAATTTTTTTTTCTTTAATGTATGCCACTTGTTTTCCTTGGATCTTCAAATAATGAGCAAGAACTTCCCATTGCAGATTTTTAAGATCCACTTCACCTTCAATTCACAACTGAATTCACCTCCAATCCACTTCACCTCCAATTCACAACTGAATTCCCCGGCAACGGCGCCAAAAATTTGATAAACCCAAATGAGCTAGTTAAAGTTGTCACGAATGTGGATCCATCAGAATTTAAAATTTATATAAAGCTGGAAACCCTTTTTGCAATCAAAAAAGAAAAGCGTAGTAAAGGGGCCACAGGTCGTATTTTCCAAGGGCTAGTTCAAGTTGTTCGATTCGTGCTCGAGTTTATGTGTCGTTAATGTTTTTGGGTTTCAGATAAAATTTTGGGTTTGGTTTCAAATAGACAAGAAAATGCAATAGAAAGGAATGAAAATTTGATACACAATGTGAAACAACCTAGGAATGAACTAATCACATCACAATTGAGATAAAGGAAACTTGACTAATGAACTAACAAGGTAATGACACTTAATTTCAGATTATGAACTGATGTGAAGCACTAATGTGAGCAGCTGATAAATTCAACTAATAAGAGACCTAATCTGATATGAAAACTAACACATTTCAATTGATACTAATGCAAAGAATTACTTCAGAAAATGGCAACTCTAAATAAACCCAATGCAAGTTGGATCAGAACCAAAACTGATACAAAAACTTAGTGCCAATGCTTCACTTGATACAAAGTGCTAGAATTTAATACCTTGAGACAAAAATAGGAGAAGCTAATGTGTTTAAAAAGTATTGAACTGTTGCAGAAATTTTAACTGGTTAATTCAGCTTTGAAAGCTAACCTATCACTGGATTTATTTGCAAGAACGAATGAGCAATTGAAAATCCGAAACTGATCAAAACTACAACAACCTTAATTTAGAAATGGAGTGCTGATATGCAGAGACCATATGCAGAATTTCAGCAATGAATTGAATGAAAAGCCAAACAAGACAAATGAAAACAAATGCTCAAAGCCAACTGCAAAAGTGACAAACTAAAGATTCAGAAATGGAAATGACCAATTCAGAAACACATCAATTTAGTCATGAATTCAGAAATAGAGCAGTAGTGTAAAGGGGCAGCAGCAATTTGAATTCGGAAACAACAATTACAAGCTGATTTTGAGTTCACTACTCTAAATTCAGAGAACTTAAGCAATACTGATGTTTACTTGACACAAATGCAAAACTATCAGCTGAAATTTATTGAAATAAAACTGATACACAATGAAGAGAAGTTAAGTGCAAGACATGATTGAGCAGAATTGCAGAAATGGCTGATACTTAGCTGTAGAACTGATATGCAAACTCCGAAATCAAAAGTAAGATGAATTTGAAAACTATTAATCACTGAATAAGCTCCCTTGATACATTTTTCAGAAACAATAACTAAAAAGTGCAGAAATTCAACTCAGTAGCAAATCTGGAATTGAGTTTACAGAAATCACATTGCAGAAATAAGATTGATACAAAACAATCTGAACTTAGATGCAGAAATAAAACTACTTGCTACACAAACTCAAATCAATTCAATAACAAACTAATGTTGTCCTCAATTACTGGAATTAAACTAGTCCCGAATTGAAACTGAAATAAACTGAAGAATTCAGTCTAAACTGGAATGTGCAGAAAATATGGCTGATACAAAAGAATCTAATTCATGAATCAAACTGAAATCAAGACAATTGCTCAGTAAACAAGTTTCCTAATTATCTACTTGCAGAATTTAAATCTAAGTACGAAAGAACAATTCAGAAAATGGAATTGAAACAGCTGATACAAGACAGAACAGGAACTAATTTGCTGAAACTGAAATTACAGCTAGGAAACACAAAGAAATGCCCTAAAAATTACTCCTCGACCATTCCTTGTATCAATACCACCTTGTTCGTCACGCAAGGGCAAGCCAAGAACCCCTTCAACTCGTAAATCGCTGGGAATTAACTCCAACTTCAGATCTGATCACAGATTTGCGCACAGCTGCAAATCAGTGATTAAATCTCCATAGAAACCTATTCCAAGGATCCAGATCTTGCTCCAAGGTGCTGATCGAGTTGGTCACGCCTCTGATTGAAAGAAATCGCGAAGAAAATGAAGAAGAACTGAAGAAGAACGAAGCTGAGCTGCGAAGACGCGACGCCGAGATCTGCCGAGGGAATTTCAATTTAAACTTAAACCATTTAATTTGGACGGCTGAGATTAATCCCGCTTCATCCAACGGTGGATCTTTGTCCGATTTGATTCAAAATTTTCAGATCTCGATCAGAGGTCAGGATCATCCTCGTGGTAGCTTGGATCTGCCAGATCTCCAACGGATGGTTCAGATCACCTTGATCTTTGTATGGATGGTATAGATCACTCTGATCATGATCCAACGGCTAGATGATCTCTGATTGGGCTGAAACCTTCAGATCTTGATTTGATCGCTCGATTAGCCTTAACCCCAGCTCGGATTGATCATAAGTTCTCAGATGGTCTAGATCTAACCGTTCTTGCATCGGACGGTCCAAATGAGTCGAAGCTTGATCACTTGATCTAGTCCACTTTTGACTCAACATTTAACCCAACCTAACCCAGGTCCATGATCCCTTCAAGCCTACAAGAGTAGATCAAAAATTTAGTGACAAAACAACTCGAAAATATCAAAATTTACAATTAAGTCCAAAAAGAGTATAAATCCTAGAACCTAGAGTAAATCCACAATTATACAAGTAAAATATGGGTCAAATACGGATTTAAGCATATGAAATGATCAACAAAATGACGCTAATCATGGTGCCAATGCTGATAAGGACATCAAAGTGGCACAAGCCTTTCTACTCAGTGCATCTGCTACTCTATTTGCCTTACCAGGGTGGTAAAGAATCTCACAGTCATAGTCCTTCACTAACTCGAGCCACCTTCGCTGTCTCATATTGAGGTCTTTCTGAGTGAAGAAATATTTCAGACTCTAGTGATCTGTATAAATCTTACACTGCACTCCATACAAGTAATGCCTCCATATCTTTAGAGCAAAGATTACAGCTGCCAACTCCAGATCATGAGTGGGGTAATTCTTTTCATAGTCCTTGAGTTGTCTGGAAGCATAAGCTATGACTTTGCCTTCTTGCATAAGGACTGCTCCAAGTCCTAGCTTTGATGCATCACTGTATATATCAAAGATCTTATCACCTTCGGGTACTGTAAGGATAGGAGCGCTGGTCAGTCTCTTCTTCAACTCAAGAAAACTCTGCTCATAGTCTTCAGTCCACTCATACTTCTTATTCTTTCTGGTAAGGGCTATAAGTGGAGAAACTATCTTTGAAAAGTCCCCTACAAACCTTCTGTAGTACCCTGCTAAATCCAGAAAACTTCTAATCTCACTAGCATTCGTTGGTCGACTCCAGTTACTAACTGCTTCAATCTTGGCTGGGTCTACCATAATGCCTTCTTTGGAAATGATGTGGCCTAGGAATGCCACCTGGTCAAGCCAAAACTCACACTTTGAGAATTTGGCGTACAACTCCCTTTGGTGTAAGGTCTGCAACACTATCTTCGGGTGTTCTTCATGTTATTCCTGAGTCTTTGAATACACTAGGATATCATCAATAAAGACAATGACGAACTTGTCCAGAAAATCCTTGAACACTCTATTCATTAGATCCATAAACGTCGCAGGGGCGTTTGTCACTCCAAAGGGCATGACCACAAACTCATAGTGCTCATATCTTGTACTGAAAGCAGTCCTTGGCACATCACTCTCCTTCACTCTGAGCTGATGGTAACCTGATCGCAGATCTATCTTGGAGAACACTGTGGCTCCCTTCAGCTGATCAAATAAATCATTTATCCTTGGCAAAGGATATCTGTTCTTGATGGTTACCTTATTCAAAGCTCGATAATCTATGCACATTCGCATAGATCCATCTTTCTTCTTGACAAACAGTACAGGAGCTCCCCAAGGTGAATGACTAGGGCGGATGAAACCCTTGTCAAGCAGCTCTTGCAATTGTTCTTGTAATTTTTTCAGTTCTGCTGGCGCCATGCGATAAGGTGCCTTCGAAATAGGGTTGGTTCCTGGGGCCAACTCGATTTCAAACTCAATTTCCTAATTGGGAGGGAGTCCTGGTAACTCTTCAGGAAACTCCTCAGGATAGTCACAGACTACCCGTACCTCTTTTTACTTTAACTCTTCTCTTTGACTTGCATCCACTATATGAGCTAGAAATCCAGAACACTCATTCTCTAGCATTCTCTGAGCTTGTAAGGTAGATAAGAACCTTTTTGTCTTTCTCTTTGGGTCTCCAATAAACTCGAATGGAGGTTCTGCTTTTGGTGTGAACTTGATTTTTCTCTTGCGGCAGTCTATAGGAGCATTGTACTTGCTCAAGAAGTCCATCCCTAAAATGACATCGTAATCCTTCATCTCAAGGACTACCAAGTCACTGTAGAGCTCTCGGTTGGAAATCAAGATTGATACTGCCCTCAGCCTCTCAGTAGAGGCCATTACTTCCCCCGACGGTAAAGTTGTTAAGAACTTCATCGTTCAATATTCCTGGTGGCCTTTATACTGTCTAACTAGTGTTCGGTGATCAAAGCACTATTTATCAGTTCTTCGGAGGTTTGCGGCCTCTTAACACCGCTAGCCCCATTTAACGCTATCTCAGGCCTTAACATCTTGAGCATTAGCCTAACTATCTCTTTTTCTGTGCTAACTAGCTCTGGGCACAGATGAGCTAACCGCTTAAACATCTTCACTGCTTCATCCACGGATAGTTCTCCTTGTTTGAACCCCGTGAATTCATCATAACGCTTGTTGGTTACTCGCATATGAATGTACTCTTCAAAGAACTCGATCTCGAAGTCGGCCCATGTCATCTGGCTGACATTTCTCTTGGCCTAGACTCTCTCCCACCACATTCTAACATCTCCCGTAAGGCAGAAAGATACACACTTTCTTTTCTCTACCTCAGGCCAGTCCAGTAGCTCTACTATGCTTTCTCAAATTTTGAACCATGCTTGAGCTTCCCATGGTTCGATTGTGCTTGAGAAGTTCCCTAGCTTTAGTTTCTGCTACTAGATGAGGTATGCTTCTTGCCTTACCCCCCTTGTCGGGACTACAGAGGTAACCGATGGGTCTTCGGTCACCACTGGTGCCACTACATTCGCCACCGGAGGGGTAACAGGAGTGGCCTACTGGTTAGCCATCATGGTGGCAATAACTTGTTGTTGCTCTACTAATGTCTCTATAACTACGCCATCACCTCTAAGAGAGTTGGTGGTGGTACTGACTCTTTCTCTTGCCCTCTAGGAGCTCGCTCCTCATTTTGGCCCTTTCTAGGACGCCCTCTTGGCATTCTCTTACTTTATATCATAAAGAGACTAATAACATTACTTCGATAAAGACCTTTCATCAATAAGGGTATTTTATTACTTCACTATCATCCTACTCATATCATCATACTCATATCATTATACTATCATCATACTTATATCATCATACAAGTATAACATATGTTATATCATGTCATCTTACTTATATAGCATATATTGATCATGCACATAATAGCATATAATAATACTAACATACTTTCTTATCATCATTCACTTACTGATACTAGCAGTCAATAATGAAAAGTATACAAAAACTACAACATATGAACTTCTTCATCATGCACTTACTGATACTAGCAGTCAATAATGAAAAGCATGCAAAACTATAACATATGAACTTTTTACTTGGCAAGCGGTAGGATTGATGCTTGATGTCAGTGTGGTGGAAGGGTGGAACCTTTTGCTCTGATACCACTCTGTGACGGCCCGCCTTCTCTACCACTAACTTAAGGCGGGCGCCACATTCACTTAACCTTAACTTTACCTTATTCTTAGCCTTAGGTTATAACTACTGGGCTTCCTTTGACTTGCTATGAATTTTTTTTTCTTCCTTCTCTCTCTTTTTTTTTTCAAAAAAAACAAAACAACTTTTATTTTATTTGCTTTGCAAGGATTTGACCCCTAGACCTCTTAGGTGTAAGACTGAAGCACTAACCAGCTACTCTATACCACTTCTTTTCAATGGTACCAGTTGACTGGTATCGGCCACAGAAAATTTTTGGGCGCGGCACCAGTCGACTGGCCTCATGGCAGTCAACTGGTGCATCGAACAGAAACTTTCTGTTCGATAGGGCAGTCGACTAGTTCTGAACCAGTCGACTGGCACGCCTGGAAACCTGCATTTCAGACCTGAAAACCATCTCCAACGATCCACAAAATATATACTTTCAAGACATACAAAGTCATAACTCCATTTCTATACTCTATACTAGTTTTATGAACATTTTAGCAACTCAAAATGAATCCAATAACTTGAAATTAGAATCCTTGCGAGATTTAACAAAACTATCAAAACGTAAGCAAAACACTCTAGAGTTTGTACCAAACTTAACCCCTATGTGTAGTTTAAACAAAGTCATTCATTCTACCACTTTAAAACACCAAAACACGTGTTCTACAAGACTTAGCCCAAAGATCTCTTCCACGGTTCTGCCGTCACTGAACATCAATGTAAGTCCCGCTCGCCTCACTAGCTTATGCTTTTTCTTTACCTTTGTCTGCAATAGAAGGAAATGCAACTAATAAGCGATTTGCTTAGTAAGTAAATCCTAACTCACAAATCCATGCGATCAATGATAAACATGCTCTTTTCAAATAATGCTTGCTTCAAAACACATGCACTTTGAAATACTTACACATGGAAACTTTCATATACTTATCATGCTCAATCATGCTTGAAAACATTTACTAGCACTAAAACATTGGCAAATCTAACATGCTCATAATTTCTTTTGAGACTTGCTACATATGCATTCACATACTTTAAACCATTAACTTCCTTGCTCTTGCTCTTTAACATGCTTGTAACATAACAATGTCAACATACATGGCAAAACATATGCTTAAACTGAAAACACTTACATATACTCATATACTTCAAAATAATAATCAACTTTCTCAGGCCTTGACAATGTACCTGGTATCAGTGTACCAATGCGCGCATCCCTAATAGGTTTCGGGGTAGCTAGCCATCGCATCCTATTAGAGCTTCTTTCTAACTTTCTGTGGGCCTCTCTTTTGCCCGGTACATGTCACTTTACAAAAGTAAAATACTTTCATATTCATAATGCTTGTATTTATTATGCTAAACTTTCTTTTTCATAAATCTTTGCACTACAAAACTTTACCTTTCTCACTTGGAACTTTCATCGAGCACCTTGCGTGCCCTTAACCCAAAACTCATTTTTGAGACTTTTCAAGAACTTAATCTTTCATGCTTAGATCACACACATAACAATCTACTCCAATTCAAATTCTATGATTAAAAACATGTATTCTTTAGAAACTTAAATCACACAATAAACAATATTCTCAAAGCATGCACTTAGATTACAAAATCAAGGTTCTACAACAAGAAAACTACATGCGAAACTACTCCTATTGCAGGTGAGTGATTTACTTACACTTTTCTTGAAGAAAACTCACTAAGTATCTCGAAATTCCTATCGTAGGGCTCTTTTCCTCTTCCTTTGCAAGAAAACTCCACTTCTTGGCCCTAGGGAAGAAGCCCTAGGCTCTCCACTCAAGAGGAAGAAGGAGGAAGAAACTCCCCCTTTCTCCCTATTTTCGCAGCCTCCTCCCTTTGCTCGCGCGGCCTCCCCAAACCCTAAAAGGGGTCTTAACACAACTTAAGTGGAAGTTTAAATACCTCTTCATGAAACGGCCTAAATCAACTATAACATTATTTCGTTTTATTTTTTTATGTGCTTGATATCCTAGCCCAGCTGGTTACTTGGCTGCCCTTAAGGCTTTGCTTCTCCCTGTGGTCGTGGGATCAATCCCCACCCGACCCCTTAATTTTTTCCTTTTTATTTTTAATCCGAAAAATGCAATAAAATTTCGAAAAATGCTAGAAAAAATTCCTAAAAATCCCTAATAATACCAGAAAATTATTGGGTGTTACAGGGCTGCTGGGCACCTAGCGAAGGGCTGCTAGGTATCGAAACCCCAAGTCCTAGCGAAGGGCTGCTAGGCACCTAGCAAAGGGCTGTTAGGTATCGAAACCCCAAGACCTAGCGAAGGGCTGCTAGGCACCTAGCGAAGGGCTGCTAGGTATCGTAACCCTAAGACCTAGCGAAGGGCTGCTAGGCACCTAGTGAAGGACTACTAGGCATAGAAGACCTAGCGAAGGGCTGCTAGGCACCTAGCGAAGGGCTGCTAGGCATAGAAGACCTAGCGAAGGATTGCTAGGCACCAGGCGAATGACCGCTTGGTAACAAAGACCTAGCGAAGGGCTGCTAGGCACCTGGCGAAGGACTGCTAGGGAATGAAGACTTGGTCCGAGGGACTAAGCAACTTAGCTGAGCGATGACTAAGGACAGGAGTAGAGACGGGTCAGGGTTTGTGCGTCTCGAGGTCCGGAGGTATCGGAAGCTAAGCAAAAGTCCACCCGAAGGACTGGGTGGCAACCGTCTCCTGGAAGGAGTAGGTGAAGGGCGAGTTCTCGGGGATAGGAACTCGTGCCGGTTCGACCTAGGGTTTCGTGAAAATCCGAAGTCCGAACCAAGTCCTTAAGGCTAACATGATATGTATCTATGCTTTGTGTTTGTGTATCTTGCAGGTATCAAGAACCGGAGATAAAGCAGGTAAACTAGGTAAAAGACATGGTTTGCAGGCTTTAAGGGGGGCGCCCCCATGCAACCAGGGCGCCCCCAACAGTGGGGGCGCCCCCAGGCAGTACTAAAATGCATGTTATGGTGAAGCAGGCAGAACAGGTGTCAACCGGGGCGCCCAGAGCGTCCGGGGCGCCCGGATTCGTAGCTGTTTTGCTGTTTCGAAGCCAGAACACAGGATGAGCACTCACGGGGGCGCCCGGAGCTTCCGGGGTGCCCTGGTCAATGATCTTATCACCCGCGGCGAGGTAGGCGCAAGGATAAGGTTTGACCGAGTCTTCCGGGGCGCCCCCAGGAGGCCTATATAAGGGGCTTCGACCCCTCTGCTTCAGACACGACTTCCAAGAACCATTCCAAGTATTCTGACCGACGACAACGCACTAGAAACGAGGCTCTATGACCGAGAGGCTCCAGGAGGAAGTGCGCGGTACTTCGGAGGTCCAGATTGGCTGAGCTTCATCCTTGTCTTGTTGGTTTGCATTTAGTTAATTATCGTACTTAAATTTCATTATATTTTGATTGTAATATTGCACTGTAAGTCGGCTTTCTCCGCCTCCGGAAAGTCCGGAAAGGAAACCAATAGTGGACGGGTGTTCCCGTGCATAGGCCTTGGATGTACTGACCCTGGGGGGGTCGGGAACCAAGTAAAAATCCGCTGTGTCCTCTGCTTTGATTTTCTTCGTTCTATTTATTTTCCGCTGCTACTAATATCTTAAGTCTAGAACGATCCGAGTTTTCTACGAGGTTCCGCAAAAGATTTTGAACGATCGATATTCACCCCCCCTCTATCGACGGCACCGGTCCTACAATTGGTATCAGAGCCGAGCCGCTCTTCACCGGACTAACCGCCGACGGAGCAACGACGGCAGGAGTTGAGGGGGAGCCCAGGGGTGAATCAGGTACAATTTTTTTTATGTCAAATTTTAAGTTGCATATTATTTATTTCACGTGCAGGGAGAGAGGGCTCTACAAAAATCAGTGCCCTACTCGTAAGAATCGTTCGTCACCGGCGGCAAAGGAGATACCAGCGCCAGGAGTCCGGAAAAACAAGGATCACGTGCAATGCTTCAAGTGCGAGAAATACGAACATTACAAAAACAAGTGTCCGGCGAAGGTACACAAGATTTATATTCCAAAAATTTTACAAGTTCCTGCACTGCCATGTGATAAAGTAGTTTATTTTTCTGACAAAGTAGATTTATTGCATAGTAAAATTAACTTTTTGCATGTTAAATTACAAAACGTGAATATGACCAAAATATTAGAAATTAATTGCTTAATTCAGAATATCAATTCAGAAATTGATAAGATTAATTCTGATAATTTATCTGATAAGATTAATTCTAATAATTTATCTGATAAGATTAGTTCTAATAATTTATCTGATAAGATTAATTCTAATAATTTATCTGATAAAATTAATTCTGATAATTTATCTAATAAGATTAATTCTGATAATTTATCTGATAAAATTAATTCTAATAAGTTATTTGATAAGATTAATTCTAATAATTTATCTGATAAGATTAATTCTAATAATTTATCTGATAAAATTAATTCTGATAATTTATCTGATAAAATTAATTCTAATAATTTATCTGATAAGATTAATTCTAATAATTTATCTGATAAAATTAATTCTAATAATTTATCTGATAAAATTAATTCTGATAATTTATCTGATAAAATTAATTCTGATAATTTTTCTGATAAAATTAGTTCTGATAATTTTAATTCAGACAAAATTAATCCTAAGGATAATTCAGAATTCAAATTTGAATATCTTAAGGATAAATCCGAAATTAATCCAAAAAATATCAAGATTAATTCAGAAATTAGTTCTGAAAATCTTAAAGGTAATCTAGAGATTAATGTTAAAAATATTGAAAATATATCTGAGGATAATTCCGAGGAAAATAAAATTCTCCTAGATAATAATTTAATTATATATAATATTTATGATTATTACAAAACCTTAATTTGTGGCCCAAATTACTCCATCTACTGTAAGGATATTGAAAGACCTAATCTTGAGGAGGATATAGAACTATCTAAGATAAAAGTCATAGTTAATAAAAATTACAAAAATTCAAATAAATCAAAATTATTAGAAAAACTTGAAAAGAAAGATAAAAATGAAGAAGAAATTTTCGAAATAATAAAAATGATGAATTTAAACTCACAATTGTTAATTAAATCTTAATTAAATTCAAATTAAATTTTAATTAAATTCAAATTCAAATTAAATCTTAATTAAATTCAAATTAAATCTTAATTAAATTCAAATTCAAATTAAATCTTAATTAAATTCAAATTCAAATTAAATCTTAATTAAATTCAATCTTAATTAAATTAACTTAAATCATAATTCGAATTAAGCCTTGATTAAATTCAAATTAATTTCGAATTAGACCAAAATTAAATTCAAATTAAATCTTAATTAAATTCAAATTAAATCTTAATTAAAATCTTAATTAATTTCAAATTAAATCTTAATTAAATCTAATTAAATTCAAATTAAATCTTAATTAAATTTAATCATAATTAAATTCAAATTAAATCTTAATTAAATTCAAATAAAATCTTAATTAAATTTAATCATAATTAAATTCAAATTAAATCTTAATTAAATTCAAATAAAATCTTAATTAAATTCAAATTAAATCTTAATTAAATTTAATCTTAATTAAATTCAAATTAAATCTTAATTAAATTCAAATTAAAACTTAATTTCAAATTAAATCTGATTTAAATTAAATTAAATCTTAATTTCAAATTAAATCTGATTTAAATCTTAATTTCAAATTAAATATGAATTAAATTAAACTAAATCTTAATTTCAAATTAAACTTTAATTAAATTTAAATTAACCCTTAATTAAAACTTAATTAAATTCGAATTAAAATTAAATTAAAACTCTAAGTAAATTCAATTTAAATCCTAATCAATTCAAACTTAAACTAATTCAACATCAATTGATTTCTAATTCAACATCAATTAATTCTTAATTAACCTGAATCCAACTAAAATCTTAAACTCAAACTAAAATAAAATTTTACCCAAACTGTAACAGTTAAAATTAATAACATTAAATATGTCAAAGTGGGTTGACATATTCGCGGGTTCACACGGCATGTATCAAATCGGGAATTTGATACATCATTAGAAACTTAAATAAAATAATTTGAATTGGTTGACTCATGCATAATTGCCATGTCATGCATTTGCTATTTATTTTAAATATGACATGTCATTCATATTTAAATTTTATGCATAATTTAGAACGGTTATAGGAAAAAGAATGATTGAAACTTGATCAACCTAGTATTGGGTGGAGGTGAGATGATAGTACGTTAGGGAAGCCATCTTGGCGGAACTAGCCGAAGCTACCGATCCAAGACCCAAACTAGTTAGACCAGAGTTTTTCAAAAAGTGATTTTGAAAATGAAATTTCATTAAAAGGCTTTGTCAAGGAAAGAGTTGATGATCCAATAAGGCTACGGCCAAAGAAGGCCTAGTGCCTCGCCAAGACCTGGAAGCCAATTTTTGAAATTCAAATTCAAGTTACTTCTTGCCAAATTCAAATCTAACACAAGCTTCAATTAAATCTTAGAGTTAATAAATTAAGAAAAATGATTCAAGCATCTCACAATATACCTATAAGGCAACCATGCTTGTTGTATTGATACATCTAAAATGGGTGAGATGTTAAGGACTAATGAATTGAAAAATATTTTTCAAAAATATTTTTCAAAATTGTTAGAGTATTTTCCTAAAAATATATTTTCAAAATAGTGCTTCAACATAATAATGTTTTTATGGAATTCATGCTTATCTGATTGAATATACATATTATAAGTTTTTCAAAAATTATATCTCTTCAAAAATTGTTTGACTCACGCAATTAGACACAAGCCTCTTAGGACAACACTAAAGTTTCTTAAGGCACTTAGTTAGAGTCAAACGGTGTTGGATGCAGGGGGAGTGTTTTGTTCCTTTTATTAAAAAATATTTTTCGAAAACTGCACCTTAATTTGCATTACATATGTTTTCAAAATTATCTTCTTTCCAAATTGTGGCTTCAAAATTTATCTACTTGAAAATTATCGTTACTTTGACTTTGATAAACCCTAAAGACACAGAGGAAAGGTCCACTTTATGATCTTCAAGGACTCCTAGGACGTGTCAAATTTAGGGGGAGTCTAACAAGTGTTAAATTAGTTTGAAAATTATTATTCTTTTGATCTGAATTAAACTTTAAGACTCAGAGGAAGAGTACTTGTGGTCAACAAGCTTCCCAGGACTGGGTCAAGTTTAGGGGGAGGTCAAATTAAAAGACTTATTGAATATTTCAAATGTTTTCATACGCGGTACTTTCAAATCCTGTTGGAAACGTAAGTATTCTTTCAAAATACTATTAATTTTCCCAAAACAAAAATATATACTATTATTTTCAAAAATTTGAAATAATGTTTAGCTTGAGTTGGAAAATTCTCCAGGCCACTTAGGAAAATATCCTTGTAGTCAACAAGTTTTCCTATGATTGTGTCAGACTGGAAGATAAACCAAATCAAGTATTATGACTTCAAAAATTTATTCATTTTTCAAAATATACTCACTATTTTTCTAAAGTTCTGTGACTTATGCAATTATTTTTATATTTACTTAAGTTTGAAAAATTTCCAGGACACTTAGGAAAATGTTCTTGTAAGTTAACAAGATTTCCTAGGATTATATCAGACTGGAAAAGAAACCAAGTCAAGTAAAATAGTATACTTTCAAAATGGATAATTCTTTGCAAAAATTACTTATATTTTTCAAAGTCTCATCTTTTTCAAAAATAGTTAGTACTTGCAAAATATGTATAATATTTGTCAGAAAAACTTATATTTTTCAAAATATCTTTCAAAACTGTTCAATCTATTCTCTCAAAACCTTCAAAAGATAATTTTTCAAAATATTTGGACCTTCAAAAATCCGGTATTTTCGCAAAAAATTTGTCTTTTCTGAATTCAAAATACTTAAGTATTAGTTTTATGCTATGCTTTCAAAAATTTATTAGCATCTTCAAAAAGAACCAAAGGTGTTCATTGTTGGTGCAAGTATTTTTTGATTTTTTTTATGTATGACAAAGGGGGAGAGGTGTGCTTAAGTTAGAAGTTAGGAAAATTTTCTCCCAAAAATCAAAAATGGAGTTTCAAAACTCATATCATTTTTCCCCAAAGACAGTAAGTTAGCCCCTTTAAACCAATCTAACTTAAGTTATTGTCAAACATCAAAAAGGGGGAGATTGTTGGTGCAAGTTGCATCAATGATGTTCCTCTTTAAGTGTTTTAATGTTTGACAATTCACTTAAGTCAGTGATATATTGAACAGACAAAGGGGAGCAAAAAAAGAAGTAAACTAAGCTGAAGAAAAGTCCTAGTTAATCTAGGCATCGAAACCCTAAGTCTCAGCGAAGGGCTGCTGGGCACCTAGCGAAGGGCTGCTAGGTATCGAAACCCCAAGTCCTAGCGAAGGGCTGCTAGGCACCTAGCAAAGGGCTGCTAGGTATCGAAACCCCAAGACCTAGCAAAGGGCTGCTAGGCACCTAGCGAAGGGCTGCTAGGTATCGTAACCCCAAGACCTAGCGAAGGGCTGCTAGGCACCTAGCGAAGGGCTGCTAGGTATCGTAACCCTAAGACCTAGCGAAGGGCTGCTAGGCACCTAGTGAAGGACTACTAGGCATAGAAGACCTAGCGAAGGGCTGCTAGGCACCTAGCGAAGGATTGCTAGGCACCAGGCGAAGGACCGCTTGGTAACAAAGACCTAGCGAAGGGCTGCTAGACACCTAGCGAAGGACTGCTAGGGAATGAAGACTTGGTCCGAGGGACTAAGCAACTTAGCTGAGCGATGAATAAGGACAGGAGTAGAGACGGGTCAGGGTTTGTGCGTCTCGAGGTCCGGAGGTATCGGAAGCTAAGCAAAAGTCCACCCGAAGGGCCTGGAAGGAGTAGGTGAAGGGCGAGTTCTCGGGGATAGGAACTCGTGCCGGTTCGACCTAGGGTTTCGTGAAAATCCGAAGTCAGAACCAAGTCCTTAAGGCTAACATGATATGTATCTATGCTTTGTGTTTGTGTATCTTGCAGGTATCAAGAACCGGAGACAAAGCAGGTAAACTAGGTAAAAGACATGGTTTGCAGGCTTTAAGGGGGGCGCCTCCATGCAACCACGGCGCCCCCAACAGTGGGGGCGCCCCCAGGCAGTACTAAAATGCATGTTATGGTGAAGCAGGCAGAACAGGTGTCAATCGGGGCGCCCGGAGCGTCCAGGGTGCCCGGATTCGTAGCTGTTTTGCTGTTTCGAAGCCAGAACACAGGATGAGCACTCACGGGGGCGCCCGGAGCGTCCGGGGCGCCCTGGTCAATGATCTTATCACCCGCGGCGAGGTAGGCGCAAGGATAAGGTTTGACCGAGTCTTCCGGGGCGCCCCCAGCGTCCAGGGCGCCCCCAGCGTCCAGGGCGCCCCCAGCGTCCAGGGCGCCCCCAGGAGGCCTATATAAGGGGCTTCGACCCCTCTGCTTCAGACACGACTTCCAAGAACCATTCCAAATATTCTGACCGATAGCAACGCACTAGAAACGAGGCTCTACGACCGGGAGGCTCCAAGAGGAAGTGCGCGGCACTTCGGAGGTCCAGATTGGCCGAGCTTCATCCTTGTCTTGTTGGCTTGCATTTAGTTAATTACCGTACTTAAATTTCATTATATTTTGATTGTAATATTGCACTGTAAGTCGGGTTTCTCCGCCTCCGGAAGTCCGGAAAGGAGACCAATAGTGGACGGGCGTTCCCGTGCATAGGCCTTGGATGTGCTGACCCTGGGGGGTCGGGAACCAAGTAAAAATCCGTTGTGCCCTCTGCTTTGATTTTCTTCGTTCTATTTATTTTCCGCTGCTACTAATAT
The DNA here is from genome assembly GCA_024364735.1 of Boesenbergia rotunda. NCBI lineage: Eukaryota > Viridiplantae > Streptophyta > Magnoliopsida > Zingiberales > Zingiberaceae > Boesenbergia > Boesenbergia rotunda. The sequence continues at coordinate 61,700 of JAGFNQ010006618.1, read as the reverse complement.
CTTAAGTCTAGAACGATCCGAGTTTTCTACGAGGTTCCGCAAAAGATTTTGAACGGTCGATATTCACCCCCCCTCTATCGACGGCATCGGTCCTACATGTTCCACTTTCCGAGGAACGCGTCTTTCACCTAATCCAATATGGAGAAGCTACCTTTTGCCAACTGAGACCTTTGGTTGGACTTTTGCTCGACCTCCGAGAACCCGAATCTCGAGACGTCCGATCCTTGACACGTCTCAACTTCTGTCAGCGTTCCCCGCCTGGCAAAGTCTTCTGCTCGGTGTCCCGGACCAAGATTTGGTGCTCGGCCTCCGAGACTCGCTGATCTCATGAAGTCCATTCCTTGATCCGTCTCTACTTCTGTCCGTAGTTCTCGCTTAAAAAAGTCTTTGTTGCCCAATCCTCGACCAAGACTTCGTGCTCGGTCCCCTGGACCAAGACTTCGATGCCCAACTTCACTCACTAGGACTTCGTCCACCTAGCTTCACGCATTAGGACTCAACTTCACTCACTAGGATTTCGTGCCTCGATAAGGACTTTTTTGCTAGTCATCTTAATCCTAACTAGACTTCTTTTTTTTCCAAACTTCAGGTACTGTTTGGCTTAGTCTAGATAGGTATAATCTCTCTGCCAAACCTCAAGTCTTGTTTGGCTTATCCCTTGGTCAAACTGATTAACCCTGAGTTCTCATAACTCTGCCAAACATCAAGTCCTGTTTGGCTAGCGCTTTGGTCAAACTGACCAACCCTGGGTACTATTCACTCTGCCAAATATCAGGTCCTGTTTGGCTAACACTTCGGTCAAACTGATCAAACATGGATTTTTCCTACCAAACATCAGATCCTATTTGGCTTAACCCTTGGTCACTTTGACCACACCATTGTATATTGTCAAACATCGAAACACCAGAGGTTGATTGTACATATCTGATACTTTTTGTACCAACAATTTGTTGATTTATTATTACCTTCTAATTAATCATTAATTATTAGACTACTAATTACTTGTTTCAATTTGAATATTTTCTAAAAATTATTTACATTGGGTTAAGCTAAAATTAAGTAATTGATTTAGTTGATTATTATTACCAACTTTGATTGTTATTTTTAGATTTAAGTTGTTTGATTATTTAATGATTAATTAAGTTATTTTTGTTTGTTTTATTGGGTTTATATTTAATTAGAATCGATATTAACATATTGGGTTAAATTAGGATCATTTTAAGGTAATTTGTTAATTAAAGTAATTAAATACTTTTGAATTTATTTATTTAGGATTTTTGATTATAAATTATTGAGATTAATTTTGAAAACATTATTTATCCACATAATGATAAAATGCATGACATGACACATAACACTGATTATGGCATGTATAGGAGTCAAACAATTATTATTGTGATTTGTCAATAATTGGTTTCAAAACAAACTTAATTGTAACATTATTTAGTTTGGTTTTCATTTTACAGGTTTTAGGTTATCAATCATGGTACAAACAAGTTGTATGAGATTTTTATTAAGTTTAAATAAGTTTTAAAATAAGTTTTTGTGGGATCGTTGTGATCGATAGGGGGGTGTGAATATCAATAATGTAAATTTTTCGAAGAATCAGAATTAAGACACAGCGAAAATAAGTAAAACACGGCTAACACCTTTCTTTTTTACTTGGTTCAGAGTCTGTAATGACTTCTACTCAAAGACCCATGATCTTTAACCATTTTCATTGGACAATATTATAAATCGTGAATGATGTATAATAATTAAGTACAAAAATAAAGAAATTATACCGACGACACATTAATAAAAAGAACTTTGTTGCGGAGTCGGCGTGTCGTCGATCTTGAACTTCGTGGGCATAGAGAATTCGAGCACGGAAGCTTCAATGTCAAGAAATGCGAGAACTTGAATTCATCTGGAAGCAAAGTGGTGTAGCCCCTTTTATAGTTGTTTCTCAGCCGCTTGATAGGGTATAGGGCGTCATCCATGTCATACATTTCAGTTGCGTCCTTATCCAAAGACTTGGCCAAAATTTATCTTCCTTCTTGGGCGACTGTGAGTGCTGAGGCGCCTCTGAGAAATCAGGCACCTGAGAGCTGACATGGTCGACTGCCAACTCAGCTTCTCCATCCACTGGAAAAAAAATCCCCTTATGGGGCACCTGATACCATTCAGGCGCCTGGATTCTCGGGCGCCTAATCCCTTTCAGGCACCTGGGTTTGCAGCAACCATCTCCTTTCAGCTTACAACTAGGGTTAGTCCAAGAATACAATAGAATATTATAAATGTATGGATGAATAATAGCAGAGCTATCTTGGTTATGACTTTAGATTTCAAATGAAATCCTAGGTCAAACCGACGCCTACTGTTCCCTCTTCTGGGGAACGCGTCCTCACCTACTCCACTCTGGAGAAGTTATCTTTTGCCAACCGGGACCTCCGGTTGGACTTTTGCTCGACCTTCGAGACTCTCGGATCACAAGACATCCGTACCTCAATCTATCTCTACTTCTGTCCATAGTCTTCGCTCGGCTAAGTCTTCTGCCCGATCTTCTAGATCAGGTCTTTGTGCCCAACCCTTGCTCAGGTCTTCGGTGCCCAACCCTCATCCAGGACTTCGTGTCCAATTCCTCGAACCAGGTCTTCATGCCTAACCCTCGGTTAGGTCTTTGGTGCCCAACTCTCACCCAGGACTTCGTGCCCAATTTCTTGCACCAGGTCTTCGTGCTCAACCCTGCAGGTTAGGACATTGTGCCTACCTCAACTAGGACTTTTCCTACACACTTAGTAAAATCATCAGATCACCATACAAACTTAATTTTGAACCCTTTTCCATTATCATAACCAGGTTCAATCTGGTGCTTTCGGCACCAACAATCCTCCTCTTTTTGATTTATAGCAACTCAGTTCAAAAGTTAAGTAAAAAAAAAATATGTAAATAAGAGATAAACACAAAATAAAGCAATTTTCCTTTAAGATGTGACAAATTTTGAAAAAAAAACTTTTAACTCTCCTCCTTAATTAGTAATCTTCCCCCTTTTAGAACATCTATAATTTTTTAAAATAATTTTGAAATATTGCATAAAACTCTCCCTTGATTTAAAATTCTCCCCCTGAAGCTTTTGAAAACATGTAATTTCCACCTTAAAGAAAACTATGTATAATTCCAAAAAAGTGTTTGAAAAACTTTTGAGTGAAAGAAATTATAAGTGTAAAGTGAAAATATTTTTATAAAGATGATAAAGTTTTCTTTTAAAAAAATATTCTTTCAGGGAAAATGAAAAAAAACATGATTTTTAACTTTACTTTTCTACTCTCTCTCTTTGCCATATATCCAAAAAAAATTATAGTAGACACTCTTTTTGATAATATGTTTTGAAAGAAGATTTTATAATTATGGGAGAAAAAATAAGTATCAGAGCCTATTGGTTTTGCAAAATCATAAGAAAATTTTGAAAAAGTTAAGAGACATATCAAGTGTTAATCTTTAAGACACCAATTGATAAGCAACAAGTAATAAATTATAAAATACATAAGTAAGAATTAAAGCAAAAGATCAGAATTTGAATTAAGTTGATATTCTTATTGAGTCCAAGCATGATTTAAGTCCATAAAAAGTAAATAAAAAAAACTTAAAAGAAATCAAATCTTAATTCCTTGGGTTCCTGTCTAACCCAGTTTGTTACTTACTAACTGTTATAACATAGTAGCTTTCACTAGGGTTAGTCAAGTTAAATAGTCTTATTAAGTTAGACATTCTAAGCGTGATTACTTAACCTGATTGTTGTTCAATTATATTTATCACCCCAACTGCTTTTGATGCACTGACTTAAAGCATCTTGAATTAAGGCATAGTCCTAAGCATCTCAACCCAGTCTAGGTTATCAATCAAAGTATTCTAATGTGCTTGTGAGACGCTGGCTTCTAAATCTATAGGAACATGTAAACTTGGGTTAAATCTAACCTAAATCCATAATGAAGAAAATCCCTAGTTTTAAAGGGCGTAATTTTTGAAAAACTAAGTCAGAAAATTAAAAAAAATAAAAAGTTTAAAACAATATGTTTTTAGAACTATGATTTTTGAAAAGCTGTTAATAGTTTTTTAAAAATGATTTTAGAAAGAAATGATAGAAATCAAAAATATATATATAAATGAAAACTAATCCTATTCTACTAAACAAATTCCTANTGGTGACAATTGGGATGTCCGGAGATAAACATGGATGCTAGTTAAGGGAACTAGTTCATTGGAGTGACTAGCTGTAAAACTTCATATGGTAATCTATATAGATATGTCAATGAAGTTCTTACTGCAGCTTAAGTGCGATGTTCCTTTGACTTGCGGTGTTCAAGTCATCTTGGTCATGGAGACTTATACTTTAACATCTTAAGCAAGCATCTCCAAGGAGGTGTGGACCCAGGATGGTTGGGTATAAGCCGAAGTGCCTGAAGATGTTTGAACAGCCTACAAAGGATTCACCACTCCTTGCGAGGAGATGTATACCCAGGCCTATCGTCGGATTGTTACTCAAAGCCTCTGGCCAGAGCATGACATGTTTAGAGTATGAGTCTCTTAAATACATGAGAGTAATTAGAAATCCAAAGGATGAGAAAGACACTACTTGGGCCAGGTGTGACATAGTCAGCCTGGTGGGGACTGACACACACAGACCATGTCCTGAACCAAGTGGAGATAAGATGGTGAAGGGAATGAGGCACGATTCATTAGAGCTGCTGAAGGGTTTCAGAATTACTTCTGAGGTCAACCGTTGATCTTTCGATTAATTGGGGGTCATGATGTACTACTAGGTGCCACTCATGATCGTTCTATAATTGGTTGATTATAGACGACCAACATAAATCGAAAGCCTATTTAGTCACACGCACTACGAGTAATTGATGAACCCAATTTAGCTAATTAAAATTGTCACGAATGTGGATCCATCAGAATTTAGAATTTGTAAATGTGCTGGAAACTCTTTTTGCAATCAAAGAAGAAAAGCGTAGTAAAGGGGCCACAGGTCGTATTTTTCCAAGGGCTAGTTCAAGTTGTATGATTCGAGCTCGCGTTTATGCGTCGTTAATGTTTTTGGGTTTCAAAAAGAACTTGGGGTTTTGATTTCAATTAACAATGAAAATGCGATGAAAAGGAAATGAAACTTAACTAAGAAACTAGCCAAGGTAATGGTAGCTAATGAATTCAACTAATTGAAAACTTAATCAACAATTGCTACTTAACTGAGTTTTGGAGAATAAGTCTGAATTTGAATGCAAAACAAATACTGAACAAATGAATAAGAGAACATTTGATACATGAGGAATAATGAAATCAATGTTCCAAATTATACAAGCACCAAGGCTGTAGTTGAAAGTCCCCAAATGAAACTAATTACTTCAACTTGAAAGACAATTCTAATGGAGAAATGCTAACCGTGAATTAAAGCAGGAATGCAGAAATAAATGCAGCAGAATTCAGCAACATAAGTGATGATTGACTGAAGAATTCAGAAGTTCAGAAATGGAAACAAAAATCTAGTGAAGAAACAAGCACACATGGAATCTAATGCGCAAGCTAGCTCAAGAATTGATCCACTGAGAACTTCAGAACTATGGCTGAGAAAATTCAGAAGCTTGTATCAAAGAAGAACCACTAATTACTTAGCACACCTTCAGAAGCTAGCAGCAGAAGCTTACAGATTCAAAACTGAACTTGCAGAAATTTAGTTGGCACACATTCTGAAATTGGCAAGCAACAATTGGAACTAATTGCAATATAACTAAAACAACTTGCAAGGTAATACAGAAGTAAAACTAATGTTTGGATTCAATTCGGTAAAACTAAATGATATGCAAAAGAACTTGTTGATACACAGCTATCACATAAACTGAAATGCAAGAAATCCGAATCTTAATGCAAGAACTAAATCCTAATGCAGAAATGAAAAGAAATTCAGAAACAATCAAATTGTACAGCAAGCTGAAGCTGTATACATGAGTTCCATAAGTATTATCTCTAATTTCGGGAATCAAAGATGGATATGGAATGAACTGAGAAGAATTGCAGATTTCAGAAACTAACCCTGCACTAATTGCAGGAAACAAGAAAAATGGCACAGACAACAGAAATTTAAACTGAAATGAAAACAATCATCCACTAAACAAGTAATCGAACTAATGAAAATGCAGAATTGAAACACTAGTAAATGCAGGAACAATTCAATAACTAAGTTCACTGATATGATTTCAGAATTTAAATGGGAGTGCAGAAAACAGAGTTGATACTCAATGACCACTTGATACGCAAGCAACAAGTAGAAAATTCACTAGAATTGGATACAATTGATCACTGATCTAACTCATTAACTCATCTACTTGCAGAATGAAACCAGATTTAAGCTGGAAAGATTCAAGATAAGGAATTCAAACAACTGCTGATATGAAACAGAAACAGGAGTAAATTCAGTAATTGAAATTACAGCTAAAACACAAAGAAATACCCTAAAAATTAATCCTCGACCATTCCTTGTATCAAGACCACCTTGTTCGTCACGCAAGGGCAAGCCAAGAACCCTTAAACTCGCAAATCGCTGGGAATTAGCTCCAATTTCAGATCTGATCACAGATTCGCGCACAGCTGCAAATCAGTGATTAAATCTCCATAGAAACCTCCTCCGAGGATCCAGATCTTGCTCCAAGGTGCTGATCGAGTTGGACACGCCTTCAATGGAAGAAATCGCCAAAAGAATTGAAGAAGAAACGGAGAAGAAGAAAGCTGAGCTGAAGACGCGACGCCGAGATCTGCCGAGGGAATTTCAATTTAAACTTAAACCATTTAATTTGGACGGCTGAGATTAATCCCGCTTCATCCAACGGTGGATCCTCGTCCGATTTGATTCAAAATTTCCAGATCTTGATCAGAGGTTAAGATCATCCTCGTGGTAGCTCGGATCTGCCAGATCTCCAACGGATGGTTCAGATCACCTGATATTTGTATGGATGGTCTAGATCACTCCAATCATGATCCAACGGCTAGATGACTCCGATTGAGCTGAAACTCTCAGATCTTGATCTGATCGCTCGATTAGCCTTAACCCCAGCTCGGATTGATCAGAAGTTCTCAGATGGTCTAGATCTAACCGTTCTTGCATCGGACGGTCCAAATGAGTCGACGCTTGATTCCTTTGATCTGGTCCACTTTTGACTCAACCTTGACCCAACATAACCTAAGTCATGATCCCTCCAAGCCTACAAAAGTTGATCAAAAATTTAGTGACAAAACAACTCGAAAATATCAAAATTTGCAATTAAGTCCAAAAAGAGTATAAATCCTAGAACCTAGAGTAAATCCACAATTATACAAGTAAAATATGGGTCAAATACGGATTTAAGCATATAAAATGATCAATAAAATGACACTTATCAACTCCCCCACACTTAAGCTTGAGCGTCTCGCGAAAAATAATAAATATGTATCCCCTAGTTTATTTCCAAACATAAGTAGAAGCAATTGAAAAGAAATTACCTAGGGTTATTAATTCTCAAAAATCTAAACTCCATAGACTAATATCTTGTCCTTAAATCAACAACTTAACAAATTCAACCTTCATGATTCATTGAGATGAATTTCACTCTCTAAGCCTTTCAAGGAAAACTTTTGGTGGCTCTCTTCCTAAGTTTTAAGTACATGATGAAATTGGAGCTCACTCATACACACATGCTTCTTGCACCACCATAGGCTTGCTTATTATCTACTCTCTACCATTTTTAATGAAAAGCATCAACATCTATAAAAGCTTATTCAAAAGTGAAATAACATATGAAATGGTAGAAATGAAATAAAAACCAAAGAAATAGCAAATTTGAATAAAATGGAAGACTTGGATGTTCAAGGATATTCTTGATGCATTTTGTCCCCCTTTCCGTCCACATAATGAAATCAAAGTGCAGTGGGGTGAAGCTTTGGCATTTCCCTTCAAAAACTTGATGAAAAGAATTCAACTCCTTGTGCCAATTTTGCGTGCCAATATTGTTCCCTCTTTTCCTTTTCTGATTTTTTTTCTCTTTTCCTTTCTTTTCTCTAATGAAATTAGAATGTATTGAATCAAATCTTCAATTTGAATGAGAATTAGTTCACTAATCCATTGTGCCGAAACTTTAATTGAATACCAACTTACTTCTTTGTTTTTTTCAAACTGGTTTTTTCTGTTTTTTTTTTCAAACTGTTTCTTATATTTTTTTTTCTCAGCTGCTAGCTTCCTTATTTCATTTGCAGCTTCTCTTTATTCATATCTGATTTCTCAAAACTAGTAGCTTCCAAACTTCTCCCAGATCTAGAGCACTCAAGAAACCAAACTCAAAATTCTGTTTTTTTTCTGTTTTTTTTCCTGTTCAGCTCCAAGGCAATTCAATCAGATCCCGAAGCATCAAACTCTTCATCCTTACAGTTTTCTGATTTCTTATTCAGCTCAGATTATTCAGATTCTCAGATTATCTTCTTCCACTAAATGGCTTGATACTTTGCTTCCTTTGTGTGTGTGTTTTTTTTTATTTTTTTTCTGCTCATTTCTTTTCCACCTGGCCTCAGTTTTCTTCTTCTTCACTGAATTCAGCAACCATTGACTGCAATTCAGCTCCTATAAGAGTGGCCGAAACAATTTCATAGCAAACCTTTCACTTTGGCACAAAATTCCTGATTTTTCCTTTACACAGATTTTCCTTCACTTGTTTCCACCTTGGTTCCTCAATTCTGCACAGATTTCCTGCTTCAAGTTAAACTTTACAACTCATTCCAAACTTCAGCAAAGTGTTGCCAATTTAAGCTTCCATAATTCCTACTTCCCAAGTGCTACAAACTCCATTGCTTTCAAACTTTTCCATGGCACATTTTTTTTTCTTTTTTTTTTCGTATACCATTTCTTTTCCACTTGCAGATTTTTAAGATCCACTTCACCTCCAATTCACAACTGAATTCCCATTATCTTGATACCAAACTCCACTCCAATTAGCACTTATCGGCTTCAACTCAAAAAATGAAACGAACTTTTTTTTTTTCAAATGTTTCCATCACACTAGCCACTCCCCCACACTTAATCTTTTGTCCGTCTCGGGCAAAATAACATCAAAGAACATCCCCAAACAAACAAATCCCTAGAAAGCATGGTTAGGAGTAGAAGATAAGGAAAGAAAATAGTAAGAACATGATTAGTATCAAGAATTGATATGGAAAGGTAAACAAATTAATTAGCCTCTATAGATGTGATCCAATCATTGAAATATGATTTTGAAAGAACCTAAGCAAGTTCTAGAGTACAATCACATGTATGTGTCACAAAAATAAGGCTAAACCTCACTAGGTACAAATAATTCATCTCAAGTCCTCAATCAAGAATCCATGGCCAAGTAGTACTCAAGCATCCAAGATTTCATCCATGAGCTCAAACCCTAAGTTTTAACAACCAAATTTAATTTGTTTTCAAAAGACTCTAAAATGCTATGAAGATAACCTAGAGGGATACATTTATTCCTATTCATAAGGAAAAATGCCAAAAGACATAAATGGTATTTACAATGTCTTATTTATTCATTCTACCTATTCATGCATTTATTAGCAAGAATTCATTTTAAAAGAAAATTCTACTTCTAGCAAGCATAAAGATGAAAAGGCAATGAAAGAAAATGCAAGAAAAAGTAAACTCCCTTTATTTCTGGCGGTCGGAGTCTATCAAGGAATAATCTCCAACGTGGTAGTGGAGGAGTAGGAGTAGCTAAAACAATTTCCTTCATTTGCTCAATTTTATTTTGCATCACTCCCCCACACTTATTCTTCACAGTAGACTGTCCAGGTGGTCGAAGGTGATTTAAGTACAATAGCCACTTCAGAGGTGGAGTGGTATAAGTTAAAGCAAGAACATCTCCTCCCTCTTTATTCTTTTTGAAAAACTTTCCAGGTGGTTGAAGACTGTCTAGATGTAGAACCCACTCAAGAAATCTCTGGGACCCTGCAAAAACATGTAAAACCTTCCTCAAACATGCAGGATAAGATAAAAATGCAATATCATCAATCTCTACATAAAATGTATCTAAAAATGCATCGCATCCAATAAAGTCAATTTTGGGTACCTAAATAAATTTTTCACAAGCATATTCTACATGAGGTATATCAAGAAAAGTTCCACAGTCAATTAAATCAATCTCAGGTACCTCTAGAAGTTTTTCACATTCAATTTCAGCATAAGAAATAACAAGAGACTCCTCACAATATACAACTTCAATTTCAGGCTCTAAAAATTTTTCAAAATCAATTTTAGCATAATCTGTCTCAAGAATATCATAACAATGCATAAAATCAAGCCTGAGTGCCTCTAAAGAATTTTCACAATTATTTTTCACAAATGATGTATCAATATATTTCTCACATGCAAATCTAGACATCTCCCTGAAATTTTCTAAAGGAAAAGAAGAAATACTTACCTGATCATGATGAAACATGTCAATTGGTTCTACAAGAAATACCTCTATATCGGGCTCAAAATCTGGTGAACAATCAACTAGAATAGGTGATCCTTGGGTACTTGCTCCAATCATGCAAGTCCCTACACTTTCTGGAAATGGTGGTGGTCCCTGGGGCTCTGTGCAATCCCCTACACCTGTAGAATAATCTCCTGTGCATGCCTCCTCAGTAATATCTACAACAACCTCATTAAAAAGATTAGGACTATCAAAAATAACATCATCACAAAATACAAAACAAGAAAAATCAGGTAAATCCTCCTCTGAAACCAGCTCTCCTCTCACTATGTCAAAAATACCATCATCAGCAATGAACGGTGCCTCAACAATCTCATCTACGGTGTCTATGCTCAGAATAGAACGACTTCCCTTAGGGTCCTTCATGGCGTCGAAAATGCTAAACTGGACTACTGTGTCTCCCACCTCCATCGAAAGGGTGCCAGCATATACATCAATTTTAGTTCTTGCAGTCTTCAGAAAAGGCCTTCCTAGGATAAGTGGGGATCTACGTGCAAGATACTCTCCCTCCATGTCTAGGATGTAGAAGTCCGCAGGGAAAATCAATTCTTTCACTTTAACCAAAACATCTTCAATAACTCCTGCCGGGCGGGTCTGACTCCGGTCTGCTAACTGAATCACAACTCCAGTGGGCTGTAGAGGTCCAATACCAAGCATCTGGAAGACTGTCCTTGGCATGACATTAATAGAAGCTCCTAAATCAAGCATAGCATCATGTAGCGTGGTGCTTCCAATCTCACAAGATACAGTAAACATGCCAGGGTCTTCACATTTCTGAGGTATGGCATGGATAAGTGATGAAACATTCTTCCCCATGCTGACCATTTCATTTTCCTTAAGCTTCCTCTTGTTAACACAAAGATCTTTCAAAAATTTTGCATATTTAGGAACCTGTTTAATCATTGTCAGCAAGGGTACATTAATTTCAACTTTACTAAAAAGTTTTACCAATTCATTGTACTCTTTTGCTTTCTCCTCCTCCCCTTGTCTTCTGGTTGGAGTTCTCCCATTTGGAAAAGGCAAAGGAATAGAAACTTCCTCCTCATGAACCGAAATGGGTGGGGCTGATTTTTGAGTTGCTGCCCTATTTTTTGGAGCTGCTGTAAAATCTGTCTCGGGGCTGTTTTGTGCTTCGTTTTCCACCAAAATTGGAGGATTGCTAGATGAAGAAGTTGGGCACGAGCTAGGGGTGGTATCCACTGAAATTGGAGTGGTTTCGGCACTGATTTGGGCTGGAAGTGAAGATGCTGCCCTGTTTTCTGAAAATTCAGCTCTTGGGTCATTTTGAGTTGATGCAACCTTCCCACTTCTCAAATAAATTGCGCTAACATTCCCCTTAGGGTTAGGAACAGCTTGGGAAGGTAGTAGACTTGATTCTTGAGCTTTGCTTTGATTTAAGTCTTTAGCCATTTGCCCAATTTGCCTTTCAAGATTTTGTATAGCGGCAAAAAGATTTCCTTGTTGTGTTTGTTGGATTTGGGACTGTTGGGGCTGAAATGATGGCTGATATTGCTGTTGGAAAGGCTGATAAGAATGTTGGAATGTTGAAGAATTTTGTTGAGAATTATACCCTTGAAAATTCTGATTTTGAAAAGGAACTTGTTGTGGTGAGGGCTGAAATTGGTTGGGCTGAAATCCTTGGTTTTGGGGCTGAAAACTTGAGTTCCAAGGCTGGAAATTTTGCTGCGGTTGTTGAACTTGTTGCTGTGGAGGTTGATACGGCTGTTGATAACTCAGATTCCCTTGAAAACCTTGTTGAAACCCTTGAAATGGCTGCTGAAATTGTTGTTGGAAAGGATGATTTAGGGGCTGAATTTGCTGATTTTGTGGCTGTGATTGTTGTTGAGGTGGGCCTTGTTGGCAAAAAGAGTTTCCATAATTCAAGTTTGGATGATCCTTCCACCCGGGGTTGTAAGTAGGAGAGTATGGATTGTTCCTAGCTTGAAATTGTCCCCTAACCAAAGCTGCTACTGACTCATCTTGTTGTAGGTTGGGACATAAATCTGAAGTGTGTTCCTTGCTAGAACAAATACCACATACACTCATCACCATTTGACTTGATTGTAGAGGTGCTGAAGGAGTTGAATTTTTACTTGAAATCTGAAGACCCATTTGCTTAACAACTGATGTGAGTTCTAACAATGCACTACTAATCTCCTTTTGATCATTAGGAATCCCTTGAACTTCATTAACCCCTCTAGTAGATAATGCCCTGCTTCCAAATTGTTGTGAGTTCTCAGCCATATTTGAAATTAGCTCCCTAGCTTGATATGGGGTTTTGTTGACTAATGCCCCTCCAGCTGCTGCATCAATCATAATCCTATCCATTTGTAATAATCCCTCATAAAAGTATTGGATGAGAAGCTGCTCACTAATCTGATGCCGGGGGCAACTGGAGCAAAGCTTGTTGAATCTTTCCCAATAGTCATAGAGTGTCTCTCCCACTATCTGCTGAATGCCACAGATACTTTTTCTGATAATTGTTGTTCTGGAGGTTGGAAAATATTTTTCTAAGAAAGCCTTCTTCATGGAAATCCAACTAGACACATGCCCCGTAGGTAAGTAATAAAACCAGTCCTTAGCTGCTCCAGTCAAAGAAAATGGAAAAGCCCTCAGTTTGATGTCTTCCTCTGAAATACCATGAGGCTTCATAGTGGAACAAACAACATGAAACTCATGCAAGTGTCTATTTGGATCTTCTCCGGATAAACCTTGAAACTTAGGCAAAAGATGGATAAGTCCAGATCTGAGCTCAAAATCTCCTCCCAGCTCTGGGTAGGCAATGCTGGAGTACTGAAAAGAAGCATCTGGTGCTGCTAGTTCTTTCATGGTCTTCTGGTGGTCTGCCATCTGATCAACTGAATAGGCTGGAATAGACTGAGTAGGAATAATGCCAAAAGCCTCTGAAACACTGAGCTGGCTCCTCCTAGCTCCGAAAGTCCATTCAATCTCAGGGTCAAAATCCTCTAGATCACCACCTGTAGACCTGGTCATAAAAACAAAAACCAATCGCAGTACAAGTATATAGAAAGATGCAACAAATAAAATCAAATCACAAGATATAGCAGTAAGTGTAAGAAAAATGGATCAGGAAAAATATGAAATGAGTACACAAGCAAAAATCAAACAACTCAACTAGTATGTTCCCCGGCAACGGCGCCAAAAATTTGATGAACCCAATTTAGCTAATTAAAATTGTCACGAATGTGGATCCATCAGAATTTAGAATTTGTAAATGTGCTGGAAACCCTTTTTGCAATCAAAGAAGAAAAGCGTAGTAAAGGGGCCACAGGTCGTATTTTTCCAAGGGCTAGTTCAAGTTGTATGATTCGAGCTCGCGTTTATGCATCGTTAATGTTTTTGGGTTTCAAAAAGAACTTGGGGTTTTGATTTCAATTAACAATGAAAATGCGACGAAAAGGAAATGAAACTTAACTAAGAAACTAGCCAAGGTAATGGTAGCTAATGAATTCAACTAATGGAAAACTTAATCAACAATTGCTACTTAACTGAGTTTTGGAGAATAAGACTGAATTTGAATGCAAAACAAATACTGAACAAATGAATAAGAGAACATTTGATACTCGAGGAATAATGAAATCAATGTTCCAAATTATACAAGCACCAAGGCTGTAGTTGAAAGTCCCCAAATGAAACTAATTACTTCAACTTGAAAGACAATTCTAATGGAGAAATGCTAACCGTGAATTAAAGCAGGAATGCAGAAATAAATGCAGCAGAATTCAGCAACATAAGTGATGATTGACTGAAGAATTCAGAAGTTCAGAAATGGAAACAAAAATCTAGTGAAGAAACAAGCACACATGGAATCTAATGCGCAAGCTAGCTCAAGAATTGATCCACTGAGAACTTCAGAACTATGGCTGAGAAAATTCAGAAGCTTGTATCAAAGAAGAACCACTAATTACTTAGCACACCTTCAGAAGCTAGCAGCAGAAGCTTACAGATTCAAAACTGAACTTGCAGAAATTTAGTTGGCACACATTCTGAAATTGGCAAGCAACAATTGGAACTAATTGCAATATAACTAAAACAACTTGCAAGGTAATACAGAAGTAAAACTAATGTTTGGATTCAATTCGGTAAAACTAAATGATATGCAAAGAACTTGTTGATACACAGCTATCACATAAACTGAAATGCAAGAAATCCGAATCTTAATGCAAGAACTAAATCCTAATGCAGAAATGAAAAGAAATTCAGAAACAATCAAATTGTACAGCAAGCTGAAGCTGTATACATGAGTTCCATAAGTATTATCTCTAATTTCGGGAATCAAAGATGGATATGGAATGAACTGAGAAGAATTGCAGATTTCAGAAACTAACCCTGCACTAATTGCAGGAAACAAGAAAAATGGCACAGACAACAGAAATTTAAACTGAAATGAAAACAATCATCCACTAAACAAGTAATCGAACTAATGAAAATGCAGAATTGAAACACTAGTAAATGCAGGAACAATTCAATAACTAAGTTCACTGATATGATTTCAGAAATTAAATGGGAGTGCAGAAAACAGAGTTGATACTCAATGACCACTTGATACGCAAGCAACAAGTAGAAAATTCACTAGAATTGGATACAATTGATCACTGATCTAACTCATTAACTCATCTACTTGCAGAATGAAACCAGATTTAAGCTGGAAAGATTCAAGATAAGGAATTCAAACAACTGCTGATATGAAACAGAAACAGGAGTAAATTCAGTAATTGAAATTACAGCTAAAACACAAAGAAATGCCCTAAAAATTAATCCTCGACCATTCCTTGTATCAAGACCACCTTGTTCGTCATGCAAGGGCAAGCCAAGAACCCTTAAACTCGCAAATCGCTGGGAATTAGCTCCAATTTCAGATCTGATCACAGATTCACGCACAGCTACAAATCAGTGATTAAATCTCCATAGAAACCTCCTCCGAGGATCCAGATCTTGCTCCAAGGTGCTGATCGAGTTGGACACGCCTTCAATGGAAGAAATCGCCAAAAGAATTGAAGAAGAAATGGAGAAGAAGAAAGCTGAGCTGAAGACGCGACACCGAGATCTGCCGAGGGAATTTCAATTTAAACTTAAACCATTTAATTTGGACGGCTGAGATTAATCCCGCTTCATCCAACGGTGGATCCTCGTCCGATTTGATTCAAAATTTCCAGATCTTGATCAGAGGTCAAGATTATCCTCGTGGTAGCTCGAATCTGCCAGATCTCCAACGAATGGTTCAGATCACCTTGATCTTTGTATGGATGGTCTAGATCACTCCAATCATGATCCAACGGCTAGATGACCTCCGAGTGAGCTGAAACTCTCAGATCTTGATTTGATCGCTCGATTAGCCTTAACCCCAGCTCGGATTGATCAGAAGTTCTCAGATGGTCTAGATCTAACCGTTCTTGCATCGGACGGTCCAAATAAGTCGACGCTTGATTCCTTTGATCTGATCCACTTTTGACTCAACCTTGACCCAACATAACCTAAGTCATGATCCCTCCAAGCCTACAAAAGTTGATCAAAAATTTAGCGACAAAACAACTCGAAAATATCAAAATTTGCAATTAAGTCCAAAAAGAGTATAAATCCTAGAACCTAGAGTAAATCCACAATTATACAAGTAAAATATGGGTCAAATATGGATTTAAGCATATAAAATGATCAATAAAATGACACTTATCAGTAATCCGAGGGATTTAAAACGAGTTGAAAATTAGATTTTCCAATCAAGAGAAATAAGTCGAATCTGAGTTAATCAGAGGCGCAACGGAAACTTAAAATGGCTAAGTCTTTTGAAGGCTTATTGGGCGAATTAAATGAGTTTAATTCGCGATCGTTCGGCTCGGTTTGGCCGGCCAAAGAGGGTGCCAAACCCCTTTGGTTTGGCCGGCCACAACAAGGGGAAGAAACCAATTTATTTGATTTAATTAATAAAATAAATCTAGCGCGATTTGTTTTATAAATTATGGATAAATAAATTTGTGTAAAGAAATTTATATAAATAAATTTATAGAAATTTATTCTTTTATGGAAATTAAAATGATCCATGGAATGGTTTATTTTAAAATCAATTATGAATTGATTTTTTTATAATAAGAAAGTTTATAAATTTCTTGTTAAATTTATTCCATAATTAAAGGAGGAAGTATTTGTTTTATTATAAAGTTAGTTATAATAAAACTAGGCATAACGGAATAATTCATAAGAAACTTTATAAGATAAATTTCTTATGAAAACTAATTCCGTTAATTCCGTTAAAGGAGAGACTTAGCAAGGGAGAGGCTACTATATAAAGGAACCAAAGGCAAGCCTTGAGTTCCAATCAATAGAGTAATCAAGAGATTAACTCTCTCCCTCTCTCTCTCTTATTCTCCTCCCCACCTAGGGCCGGCACCTCCTCCACCTAGGGCCGGCGCCTCCTCCTCCTAGGGCCGGCGCACCTTGATCCCCAAGAGTTGGCGTGAGCAATCATCACCAAGAAGGAGCCAACGAAGAAGAAGAAGAAGCGGATCGCGTCTCCTTCCTTCCCGGAATTTTCCGCTGCACGTAAAAATTTAAAACTTTACGAACCCGTATCCTTGTCAACATGCACCCGGTCCCAACAATATCAAGCTGAGAGCTTTCCCCTTTACACTGACTGGAGCAGCTAAGGACTGGTTTTATTACTTACCTACTGGGCATGTGTCTAGCTGGATTTCCATGAAGAAGGCTTTCTTAGAAAAATATTTTCCAGCCTCCAGAACAGCAATTATCAGGAAGAGTATTTGTGGCATTCAGCAGATAGTGGGGGAGACACTCTATGACTACTGGGAGAGATTCAACAAGCTTTACTCCAGTTGCCCCCAGCATCAGATTAGTGAGCAGCTCCTCATCCAGTACTTTTATGAGGGATTATTACAGATGGACAGGATTATGATTGATGCAGCAGCTGGAGGGGCTTTAGTCAACAAAACACCACATCAAGCTAGGGAGCTCATTTCAAACATAGCAGAAAATTCTCAGCAATTTGGAAGCAGAGCATTATCTACTAAAGGGGTTAATGAAGTTCAGATGAGTTCTAATGATCAGAAGGAGATAAAGAATTCATTGGCAAAGATTGCATCATTTATGAAGCAATTGACTGTTAATAGTGCAAATCAAAATTCCAATTTTTCGATACCTCCACAATCAAGTCAAGTGGTGATGAGTGTATGTGGTATTTGTTCTAGCAAGGAACACACTTCAGATTCATGTCCCAACCTACAACAAGATGAGTCAATAGCAGCTTTGGTGAGGGGACAATTTCAAGCTAGAAACAATCCATACTCTCCTACTTACAACCCCGGGTGGAGGGATCATCCAAATTTGAGATATGGAAATTCTTTTTACCAACAAGGCCCACCACAACAACAATCACAGCAACCCCAACAAATTTTCCAGCAAGTTCAGCAGCAACCACCACAATCACAGCAACAAGATCAACAAATTCAGCCCCTAAATCAGCAATTTCAGCTTCCAAATCAACCAATTTAGCAGCCATTTCAAGGGTTTCAACAAGGTTTTCAAGGGAATCTGAGTTATCCACAGCCATATCAACCTCCACAGCAGCAAGTTCAACAACCGCAGCAAAATTTCTAGCCTTGGAACCAAAGTTTTCAGCCCCAAAATCAAGGATTTCAGCCCAACCAATTTCAGCCCTCACCACAACAAGTTCCATTTCAAAATCAGAATTTTCAAGGGTATAATTCTCAACAAAATTTTCCAGCATTCCAGCCTACTAATCAGCCCTATCAACAGCCCACTCAGTCCTCCTATCAGCCCCAACAGCCATGTTTTCAACAAAATCAGCAAGCTCAACCATTTCAGCCGCTTACCTCATCATTTCAAGGTCAATCAAGGAACTATGATAACCAAGGAGGCTATGGGAGCTCAAGTGGAGGAAATGCGCAGCAACAACAAATGATGGAGATGATACAACAAGTGTTACAACAACAACAACAACAACAACAACAACAACACAATCAATATCTTGAGAGACAAATGGGCAAATGGCTAGTGACATAAATCAAAGTAAAGCTCAAGGATCAGACCAACTACCTTCCCAAGCTATTCCTAACCCAAAAGGGAATGTTAGCGCAATTTATTTGAGGAGTGGGAAGGTTGCATCAACTCAAAATGACCCAAGAGATGAATTTTCTGAAAACAGGGCAGCATCTTCATTTCCAGCCCAAATCAGTGCTGAAACCACTCCAAATTCAGTTGATTCCACCCCTAGCACGTGCCCAACTTCTTCATCTAGCAATCCTGTAATTTTGGTGGAAAATGAAGCACAAATCAGCCCCGAAATAGATTTTACAGCAGCTCCAAAAAACAGGGCAGCAACTCAAAAATCAGCCCCTCCCATTTCGGTTCAAGAGGAGGAAGTTCCTATACCATTGCCTTTTCCACAGGGGAGAACTCCAACCAAGAGACACGTGGAGGAGGAGAAAGCAAAAGAGTACAATGAGCTGGTAAAACTTTTTAGTAAAGTTGAAATTAATGTACCCTTGCTGACAATGATTAAACAGGTTCCTAAGTATGTAAAATTTTTGAAAGATCTATGTGTTAACAAGAGGAAGCTTAAGGAAAATGAAATGGTCAGCATGGGGAAGAATGTTTCATCACTCATCCATGCCATACCTCAGAAATGTGAAGACCCTGGCATGTTTACTGTATCTTGTGAGATAGGGAGCACCACGCTACATGATGCCATGCTTGATTTAGGAGCTTCGATTAATGTCATGCCCAGGACAGTCTTCCAGATGCTTGGCATTGGTCCTCTATAGCCACTGGAGTTGTGATTCAGCTAGCAGACCGGAGTCAGACCCGCCCGGCAGGAGTTATTGAAGATGTGTTGGTTAAAGTGAAAGAGTTGATTTTCCCGGCGGACTTCTACATCCTAGACATGGAGGGAGAGTACCTTGCACGTAGATCCCCACTTATCCTTGGAAGGCCTTTTCTGAAGACTGCTAGAACCAAAATTGATGTATATGCTGGCACCCTTTCGATGGAGGTGGGAGACACAGTAGTCCAGTTTAGCATTTTCGACGCCATGAAGGACCCTAAGGGAAATCGTTCTATTATGAGCATAGACACCGCAGAGGAGACTGTTGAGGCACCGTTCATTGCTGATGATGGTATATTTGACATACTGGGAGGAGCTTTGATTTCAGAGGAGGCTTTACCTCATTTTTCTTGCTTTGTATTTTATGATGATATTGTTTTTGATAGCCCTAATCTTTTTAATGAGGTTGTTGCAGGTATTACTAAAGAGGCATGCACAGGAGATTATTCTACAGGTGTAGGGGATTGCACAGAGCCCCAGGGACCACCACCATTTCCAGAAAGTGTAGGGACTTACATGATTGGAGCAAGTACCCAAGGATCACCTATTTTAGTTGATTGTCCACCAGATTTTGAGCCTGAGATGGAGGTATTTCTTGTAGAACCAATAGACATTTTTCTTCATGATCAGGTAAGTATTTCTTCTTTTCCTTTAGGAAATTTCAGGGAGATGTCTAGATTTGCATGTGAAGAATGTCCTGATACATCATTTGTGAAAAATAATTGTGAAAATTCTTTAGAGGCACCCAGACTTGATTTTATGCATTGTTATGATATTCTTGAGGCAGATTATGCTAAAATTGATTTTGAAAAATTTTTAGAGCTTGAAATTGAAGTTGTTTATTGTGAAGAGTCTCTTGTTATTTCTTATGCTGAAATTGAATGTGAAAAACTTCTAGAGGTACCCGAGATTGATTTTATTGACTGTGGAACTTTTCTTGATATATCTCATGTAGAATATGCTTGTGAAGAATTTACTGAGGTACCCAAAATTGACTTTATTGGATGCGATGTATTTTTAGATACATTTTATGTAGAGATTGATGATATTGCACTTCTTTCTTACCCCGCACGCTTGAGAAAGGTTTTACATGTTTTTGCAGGGTCCCAGAGATTTCTTGAGTGGGTACTCCATCTAGACAGTCTTCAACCACCTGGAAGATTTTCCAAAAAGAATAAAGAGGGAGGAGATGATCTTGCTTTGACTTATAGCACTCCACCTCTGAAGTGGCTATTGTATTTAAATCACCTTCGGCCACCTGGACAGTTTACTGCGAAGAATAAGTGTGGGGGAGTAATGCAAAATAAAATTGAGCAAATGAAGGAAATTTTTTCAGCTACTCCTACTCCTCCACTACCATGACGGAGATTATTCTAGATAGACTCCGACCGCCAGAAATAAAAGGGAGTTCACTTTTTCTTGCATTTTCTTTCATTGCCTTTTTCCTCTTTATGCTTGTTAGAAGTAGAATTTTCTTTTAAAATGAATTCTTGCTAATAAATGCATGAATAGGGTAGAATAAATAAAATGACATTATAAATGCCATTTTATGTCTTTTAGGAACTTTTTCTTCATGAGTAGGAATAAATGTATCCCTTTAGGTTATCTTCATAGCATTTTAGAGTCTTTTGAAAACAAATTAAATTTGGTTGTTAAAACTTAGGATTTAAGATCATGGATGAAATCTTGGATGCTTGAGTACTACTTGTCTATGGATTCTTGATTGAGGACTTGAGATGAATTATTTTTACCTAGTGAGGGGTAGCCTTATTTTTGTGACACATACATGTGATTGTACTCTAGAACTTGCTTAGGTTCTTTCAAAATCATATTTCAATGATTGGATCACATTTATAGAGGTGTATTATTTTGTTCCTTATCTCATATCAAATTTCATAAATTTCCCTTGTATCACTTCATATTTCTCATTTTCCCTACCTAATCTTCATATTGTTCTTAAGTTCATTTTTCTAGGGACTTGCTTGTTGGGGATGTTCTTTGATGTTATTTTGCCCGAGATGGACAAAAGATTAAGTGTGGGGGAGTGGTTAGTGATTTGGAATCAAGCTCTATTAAGGATGCATTTCTTTTGAAATTTTTTTTTATCATGTGCCAAATTGAATTGAGTTTGGTATCAAGATCAAGCAAGAAGAAGTAGTTAAGGAAGACAACAATTGAGGCATTTAGATTCTTGCTCATTATTTGAGGATCCAAGGAAAACAAATACAATACAATGAAAAAAAATCTGCAATGGGAAGAAATGGCACACGGAAAAAAAACAGAAAAAAAAACTATGCTATGGAAAGAATTTGAATCAATGGAGTTTGTAGCACAAAAGGGTTTGGATCAAGTAGGAATTATGGAAGATGAAATCAGTAACTCTTTGCTAAATCTGGATTGAAGTTGTAAAGTTTGAATTGAAGCAGAAATTCTGTGCAAAAATCTGAACCAAAGTGAAACAAGTGAAAAAAAAAAATCTGTGCAAAAGGAAAATCAGAAATTTTGTGCCAAAGTGAAAAGAATGCTATGAAATTGTTTCGGGCACTCTTCTAGGAGCTGAATTGCAGCTATACAATTCTGAAATCAGTGCAGGGGTTGCTGAGATTTGAAAAAAAAAACAGTTTGTATCAACTTGAAATTGAGTTTGCCATGGATGGAACTTGAATTTGTTGAGCTAAATTCTCAAGTGAAGCATGTGGATTTTCCATTGTTATTTGAGGTTAATTGTTGTGAGAAATCAGAGAGTGCAAGGTTGGAGTCATTTGATGTGAATCTGAAACATGAACACAGAACAAAAAAAAACAGGAAAACAGTTTGTAAGTTGAAAAAAAAAAGATGCTATGAGAAGAAAAGAAAAGCTGGGTATCATACAACTGAAGAATGAAGGAGAGAATGAGTAGATACTCAGCTGAAATTGAATGTGAAGCCAGCAGCTGACTTGAAAAAGAAACAGAAAAAAAAAGAAGAAGAAAGCAGTTTGAAAGAAAAAAAATCAAAGGAAACAAGTTGGTATCCAATTGAAGTTTCGGTATCATGCACTAGTGAAGATACTCTCATCCAAATTGAAGATCTGCTCCATTACATTCTGAATTCAGTAGAGAAAAAGAAAAAAAAAATCAGAAAAGAAAAGAGTAGAGCAAAATTGGCACGAAAAAGAAAAATTGGCACCAAGGAATTAATGAAGTTTTCATCAAATTTTTGAAGGGCAATTGCAAAGACTCATTCCATCCCACTTTGGATTTCATTATATGGACTGAAAGGAGGGCAAAAAGCATCAAGAATATCCTTGAACATCCAAGTCTTCCACTCATTCAAATTTGCTATTTACTTGGGTTTTATTTCATTTCTACCATTTCATATGTCTTTCACTTTTGAATAAACTTTTATGGATGATTGATTCTAATCTTGAAAAATGGTAGAGAGTAGATAATAAGCAAGCCTATGGTAGTGCAAGAAGCATGTGTGTATGAGTGAGCTCTATTTTCATCATGTACTTAGAACTTAGGAAGAGAGCCACCAAAAGTTTCCCTTGAAAGGCTTAGAGAGTGAAATTCATCTCAATGAATCATGAAGGTTGAATTTGTTAAGTTGTTGATTTAAGGACAAGATACTAGTCTATTGAGCTTAGATTTTTGAGAATTGACAACCCTAGATAATTTCTTTTCAATTGCTTCTACTTATGTTTGGAAATAAACTAGGGGATACATATTTAGTACTTTTCGCGAGACGCTCAAGCTTAAGTGTGGGGGAGTTGATAAGTGTCATTTTATTGATCATTTTATATGCTTAAATTCGTGTTTGACCCATATTTTACTTGTGTAATTGTGGATTTACCCTGGGTTTTAGGATTTATACTATTTTTGGACTTAATTATAAATTTTGATATTTTTGAGTTGTTTTGTCACTAAATTTTTGATCTACTTTTGTAGGCTTGAAGGGATCATGGACTTAGGTCAGGTTGGGTCAAATGTTGAGTCAAAAGTGGACTAGATCAAGTGATCAAGCGATGACTCATTTGGACCGTCCGATGCAAGAACGGTTAGATCTAGACCATCTGAGAACTTCTAATCAATCCGATCTGGGTTAAGGCTAATCGAGCGATCAGATCATGATCTGAAGGTTTCAGCTCAATCGGAGATCATCTAGCCGTTGGATCACGATCAGAGAGATCTAGACCATCCATTCAAATATCAGCTTGATCTGAGCCATCCGCTACAAATCTAGAAGATCCGAGCTACCACGAGGATGATCCTGACCTCTGATCAAGATCTGGAAAATTTGAATCAAATCGGACAAGGATCCACCGTTGGATGAAGCGGAATCAATCTCAGCCGTTCACTGTTTAACTACTTAAACAGACTTCTCTGTTTTCAGATCTGTCGCGTCTTCGCCATTTCGAGCTCATTTTTTCTCATTTCTTCTTCAGTTTCTTCGCGATTTCTTTCAATCAGAGGCGTGACCAACTCGATCATTACCATTGGAGCAAGATTTGGATCCGTGGGAGAAGGTTTCAGTGGCGATTTAGCTCGAGATTGTGCCGGATGCAGAGCTGTGCGAGGGTTTCGGCAGATCTGTGATTTGAGCTTTTGGATCTGATCGCGTGCCATTTCCATCCATTTGAGTCATCTGTAGGGGTCCTAGGATTAGCTCAGATGATTCCCAAATCATCTTCGCAACCGTTCACATTGAGATCTAAGAGTTTGAATTGGAATTCTCCAGCTGATGCAATCTGTGAGCAGATCTGAATTGGAGCCTATTTTCCACTGATTTGTGAGTTGAAGGGATTCTTGGCTTGCCCTTGCGTGACGAACAAGGAGGTCTTGGAACATGGGAAGGATCGAGGCTTAGTTTTTAATCGCATTTCTTATTTTCTTTAGCTGTAATTTCAGTTTCAGCAAAATAGTTTCTGTTCTATTTTTGTATCTACTGTAAGTTTCTTTTCTGAATTGTTTCGGCAGTAATTAGGTTTCATTCTGCAAAGTAAGTAGTTAGATAGCTTAATTAGAGAAAAATTGTACTCGAATCAGTTTGTTTGGTAGTTAAATCGTATCTGAATTTAGTTTCATATCTTTAGTTCTGCTTAAACTGTAGCGTATCAATCCCTGTTTCAGTTTCTAAATGTTTGTTTCAAGCTAGCTTAGCTGGGTTTATTGAGTTCACTTTGAAGTTCAATCCATTTACATAGTCATTGAAGTCAATTGTTGCATTTGGTTTCAGCTCAGTTAGTGTAATTTAGTATTCATTCCTGCAAGTTTCTGATTTCTGCAAAATTCTAATTTCTGCAATTTCTGATTTCTGCAAGTTTCAGATTTCAAGTCCTGAATAGTACCAAGTGATTTCTATTCCTTGTGAGCTTATCTGAACCTTGGATTGTAGTATTCGAGTTTAGTTGTTTTGTTTGATTCTGTATTCAATCCATGTTGCCTTTTATTTCTGCTAGTAGCTCTGAATTCCTGCACATGTATTGCTGCCTTAGATGTTTTTAAACTGATCTTCAGCTGTTTGTTTGCTCTGTGTTTAAATCGTTGCAGTAATTCTACACTAAACCTTGAATTCGACCAGCCTTAGCATTAGACAGTTTAGGTTTACTTGCATGCAATGTTTTAGTATGTTGTTTCTGAAATTGTATCAATGGAACTTTAGTTTTGTTTTTGGCACGTATCTGAACAGCAACTTGAGCATTTGATCTCAGTTTCCTAGCTTGGCTTAGTATCCAATTTCGACTGAGATTTTGTGCTTCATGTTCTGAAATCCTGCAGTCTGATTTTGTATCAAGTTCAGTTCTTAATTGCTGTTGCCATGTCTGATTTTCATTCTTTCAATTTTGCATATCATTTCATTGAGCTTGTTTTTTTCCAAGCGAATTGATGATTTCATTTCTGAATTCTAGTTTATTATTTCTGCAAGTTCCAAATTTCAGCACATGAGTTTCTTTTCTTTGTATCAAGTTTGTCTCCATTTCTACACTTTGTCTCCATTTTGTAGCTTCAATTTAACTTGCTTTAAGTTTGAATTCTGTAGTAAGAAGTTCTTGCATTAGTTTAAACCGTAAATGCCAACACTGTCTTGACTTTCTTTGCTTAGCATCTAGTTTGCATTTGATATTAAAATTGTTCCCCAAGTTTGGCTACTTTGCGTTGATAGAATTAAAATCGAAATTGTTTGCATTCATTAGTCAATATCTTCTAGCTTAAACTTGTCTAGTTGATTTTCTTTACTCTTTAATTGAATTGTCATCTTTATTTCTGAATTGAAACAAAACCCACGTTCTATTTGAAACCCAAAAATATTGATGACACATAAATGCAAGTTTGAATCGAACAACTTGAACTAGCCCTTGGAAAAATACGACATGTGGCCCCTTTACTACGCTTTTCTCCTTCGATTGCAAAAAGGGTTTCAGCACATTTATAAATTCTAAATTCTGATGGATCCACATTTGTGACAACTTTAACCTAGTATTTTGGGTCCATCACTAGGCACTGGCGAAGGAATGCCAGGGTGAAAAGCCCTAGCGAAGGACTGCTAGGCCCCAGGCGAAGGACGGCTTGGGAAAGAAGCCCTAGCGAAGGACTGCTAGGCACCGGGCGAAGGACAGCTCGGTATCCAAGACCTGGCGAAGGACCGCGAGGCAAAAGTCCAACCAGAGGAACGGTTGGCATCAGGTACATTCTCCTGAGAGGAGTAGGTGAGGACGCGTTCCCCGTCGAGGGAACAGTAGGCGTCGGTTCGACCTAGGGTTCCATTTTGGAGACCCAAAGTCAGAACCAAGACAGCTAAGGCTGTATAAAAACTAACAACTTACTGCTTTATGTTGTTTTCGGACTAACCCTGGATGCAGGACCAAAGGAACGTGTGTCTGCAGCTCAGAGAGCCTCAAAGGAGTGAGACAGCAGCTGAGTAGGGCGCCCTGAGTGTCCAGGGCGCCCCCAAGGTGAACAAGAAACAAATGAAGCAAAAAGGAGCTTCGGCTGACTAATGGCCGGGGCGCCCTCAGCAGCCAGGGCGCCCCCAGCTGCCAGGGCGTCTTTAGCGCCCAGGGCGCCCTCAGCAGCCAAGGCGCCCTGCGCCTATGCCAGCGAAGCCAATCACCCTTATCCAGCCGAGAAGCCCGCGCGGAAGGAGTCAAGCAGGGCGCCCCCAGCGTCCAGGGTGCCCCTAGGGTCAAACCTCATCCCGATTCGAGTGGGATAAAGGTTGACCGAGAGAATCTCGGATCACGTGGCACGTGGGGGGGCGGCCCCGACGTCCAGGGCGCCCCGAGGTGCTATAAATAGCACCCAACGCCCAGGCTTCAACAACAACCTCGAACACAATGCTTCTACGCTCTTCTGCTCTCACGCCTAGCTCCAGAAACTGCCCAACTTGAGCCGACGACGTCCTACTGCTCCGAAAAAGTCAATCTACTTCGGACGTCGGTAAAGAAGAGTGATTTTCAATTTCCTGCACTTACTCTGTAATCAATATTTGTCAATTGTTTTTGCGCCTATATAGAATTGGCCAAATTAAATGGTCAACGACCGTGGGCCTTGGAGTAGGAGTCGACCTAGGCTCCGAACCAAGTAAAACCTCCTGTGTTTGCGTTGTGTGTTTTTAACTTCCGCTGTGCAATTTCTCTTAGTTTTCAAATCCTAAAGTTTTCCGATATTCACCCCCCCTCTATCGACGACGCCGGTCCTACAATAGCTACTTCATTACCTTTATCGATGATCACTCACGATTCGGGTATGTGTTCTTAATGAAACACAAATCTGAAGCTTTTGAGAAATTCAAAAGGTTCAGAAGTGAAGTAGAGAAACAGCTTGGCAAAAGTATTAAGATACTTCGATCCGATCGGGGTGGTGAATAGTTAAGTCAAGAGTTTCAAGATTATCTTAGGGACAATGGGATATTGTCTCAATGGACTCCGCCATATACACCACAGCATAATGGTGTATCTGAGAGGCGTAACCGAACCTTAATGGACATGGTTAGATCTATGATGAATCATGCAACTCTTCCAAAATCCTTTTGGGGCTATGCGCTTAAGACAACTGTTTACTTACTAAACAGAGTCCCGACCAAGGTAGTCTCTACTACTCCATATGAGACGTGGAATAGTAAGAAACCTCATTTATCTCACCTAAAGATATGGGGTTGTCCTGCTTATGTAAAG
The DNA here is from genome assembly GCA_024364735.1 of Boesenbergia rotunda. Taxonomy (NCBI): domain Eukaryota; kingdom Viridiplantae; phylum Streptophyta; class Magnoliopsida; order Zingiberales; family Zingiberaceae; genus Boesenbergia; species Boesenbergia rotunda. Next base: position 34,150 of record JAGFNQ010006618.1, on the reverse strand, counting down.
CAGACTGTATCAGATAAATTGGATGCTAAGTCTGATAAATGTCTATCTATTGGATACCCTAAGGAAACGAAAGGTTACCAATTCTATCATCCCTTGGAACAAAAGGTGTTTGTTTCAAGGCATGCTATATTTCTAGAAAAAGAATTTCTTTTACAAGAAAATAGTGGGAGTATCATTGAACTTGAAGAAGTTCAAGAAACTCTAATAGACATTACAGAGACACCTAGTCTAGACCCACAACTAATAACTCATAATGATGAGCTATCAGTTGAACCTAAAACAACACCACTTCTTCGTAGGTCTGATAGGACACGCAATATTCCAGAGAGATACGGATTTCTCATAAGTGAATCGAACGACGTGTTACTCATTAACGATGACGAACCTATCAGTTATGAAGATGTTCTGAAAAATTCAGAAAGGGATAAATGGCTTGAAGCCATGAAGTCGGAAATGGATTCCATGTACAAAAATCAAGTATGGGACTTGGTTAACCCACCTGAAGGGATTAAACCCATAGGGTGCAAGTGGGTTTTCAAGAAGAAAATCGACATAGAAGGTAATGTTATTACCTTTAAGACTAGATTAGTGGCAAAAGGATATCGTCAGAAATAAGAAATTGATTATGACGAAACCTATTCGCCAGTAGCTATGCTTAAATCCATTCGGATGCTCCTGGCCATAGCAGCTCATTATGATTATGAGATATGGCAAATGGATGTGAAAACAACTTTCCTTAATGGAAACCTGCTTGAGGATGTATACATGATACAACCTGAAGGTTTCACATCGGTTAATAAAACCAAAGTATGCAAGCTTCGACGATCCATATATGGACTAAAGCAAGCATCCAAGAGCTGGAACATCCGTTTTGATGAGACAATCAAAGAGTTTGATTTCTCACAAAATCCTGACGAACCTTGTGTGTACAAGAAGGTTAGTGGGAGTGCAGTCGTATTCCTAGTGTTATATGTCGATGACATATTACTTATAGGAAACGATATATCAGTCTTACAGTCAGTTAAAATTTGGTTGTCCAAAACTTTCTCCATGAAAGACCTGGGAGAAGCAACCTATATCCTTGGGATTAGAATCTATAGAGATAGATCAAAACGATTGCTTGGTCTTTTGCAGTCTACATATATAGACCGAGTGCTAGAAAGGTTTAGCATGTCGGAATCCAAGAAAGGTTACCTTCCCATCAGGCATGGGATCAACCTTTCGAAGTCTATGTGTCCGCGCATAGAAAACGAGAGGATTTGCATGAATAAGATTCCTTATGCATCCGTGATAGGATCTATCATGTATGCTATGTTATGTACTAGGCCCGATGTATCGTATGCTCTGAGCGTCACAAGTAGATACCAGTCTGATCCAGGAATGGATCATTGGGCGGCTGTCAAGACAATCCTCAAGTACTTAAGAAGCACTAAGGATGTGTTCCTAATATATGGAGAAAGTGATATGGTAATACATGGGTATACAGATGCCAGTTCCCAGACAGATAAGGATGACTCCAAATCTTAGTCCGGATACGTATTTATTTTGAATGGAGGCGCAATAAGTTGGAAGAGTTCCAAGCAAGACACCGTAGCGGATTCTACCACCGAAGCGAAATATATTGCAGCTTCGGAAGCAGCAAAGGAAGCAGTCTGGATCAAGAAGTTTATCTCAGAACTTGGTGTGGTTCCAACCATTGATGAAGCAATACCGGTTTACTGCGACAACAATGGAGCTATTGCACAAGCAAAGGAACCAAGGTCTCATCAGCGATCCAAACATGTGCTTCGCCGCTATCATCTGATCAGAGAGATTATAAGTAGGAATGATATACAAATTGAGAAAATTCCCACTGAAAGGAATTTAGTGGATCCTTTAACTAAGGCCTTGCCTCAAAGCAAGTTTGAGGGTCATGTTAGAGCCTGTGGTATTGGGTACCGTAGCGATTGGCATTAGGCCAAGTGGGAGTTTGTTAGTGATATGAGAGAAGTGTCCTAAGGCAATCGCCTTATGATTGTAATCATTTATTTTAATAAATGAATATTCACTATTTGAGTATACATGTTTGTGTATTTGATTGAGATCTTAAACTCATTTACTGAATGTCCGCAATACAATTCACAGCATGAGAGAATTTGTGATGAATTCACAACTAGTGATTATCTCTACATGTGCAATTGTGAAGTATTGAAATTGTCCCTAGTCGATGAATTGATAAATACGGACACTATCAATTCTGTTGAGACTAGCATGGTTATTCTCTAATCAGCTGATTCTCACTGGCTGGTGACATTGAGATGTCCGGAGATAAACATGAATGCTAGTTAAGGGAACTAGTTCATTGGAGTGACTGGCTGTAAACTTCATATGATAGTCTACATATAGATATGTCAGTGAAGTTCTTACTGCAGCTTAAGTGCGATGTTCCTTTGACTTGCGGTGTTCAAGTCATCTTGGTCATGGAGACTTATACTTTGACATCTTAAGCAACATCTCCAAGGAGGTGTGGACCCAGGATGATTGGGTATAAGCCGAAGTGCCCGAAGATGTTTGAACAACCTATAAAGGATTCACCACTCCTTGTGAGGAGATGTATACCCGAGGCCTATCGTCGGATTGTTACTCGAAGCTCTGCCAGAGCATGATATGTTCAGAGTATGAATCTCTTAAATACATGAGAGTAATTAGAATCCGTAGGACGAGAAAACGTTACTTGGGCTAGGTGTGACGTAGTTAGCCTAGTGGGGACTGACACACATAGACCATGTTCTAAACCAAATGGGTATAAGATGGTGAAGGGAATGGGGCACGATTCATTATAGCTGCTGAAGGGTTTCAGAATTGTTTCTGAGGTCAACCGTTGATCTTTCGATTAATTGGGAATCATGATGTACTACTAGGTGCCACTCATGATCGTTCTATAATTGATTAATTATAGACGACCAACATAAATCGAAAGTCTATTTAGTCACACGCACTACGAGTAATCCGAGGGATTTAAAACGAGTTGAAAATTAGATTTTCCAATCAAGAGAGATTAGGTTTGGTTGAGCCAAACGATAAGTCGAATCTGAATTTTTCAGAGACGCATCGGAATTGTAAAATGGCTAAGTCTTTTGAAGACTTAATAGATGAATTAAATAAGTTTAATTTATTGGGGTGTGGCTTGGATGGGCCGACCAATGAGGGCCTCCATCCTCTTTGCTTGGCCGGCCACAACAAAGTGAGAGAACCATGTTTTTGGATCAATTTATAAAATAAACCAAGTGTGGTTTGTTTTATAATAAACCAAGGTTTGGTTTATTTCTTCATGGAAATTAAAATGAACCATGGATTGGTTTATTTTATAAAATCAATCATGGATTGATTTACCATGATAAGGAAATTTATTCCATAGGAGAGAAGAGACTTGATTGATTTTTATCATGAATTAAAATATGATTTTAACCATGATATAAAATCAAACTTTGCATGATGGAATAAGTTATTCCATATTTGAGAGGCTTGATGGTTGAGAGGCTACTATATAAAGGACCCAAGGCAAGGCTTGAAAAATAATCGAAGAGATGAAGGCATAGGCTCTCTCCCTCTCTTTCTCTCCTTCTCTTCTCCCCTTCTTGCCGTGCGCCAANATTCTTAGCATACATGAACATAAGACATACTTATCATAGCATAATTCATAGCATATATGAACATAAGACATACTTATCATGGCATAGTTCTTAGCATACATGAACATAAGACATACTTATCATGGCATAGTTCTTAGCATACATGAACATAAGACATACTTATCATGGCATAGTTCTTAGCATACATGAACATAAGACATACTTATCATGGCATAAGAATAAAATGTTCTTACCCTGGCGCGATGCACAACATGGATGTATGCATGAGTCAAATGCATTTACTACATAAGAATGCTTAATTTTAAAATCATACTTTTAAATGCTTAACATAAACATAACATCATTGGGGTCCCCGGCTTGTACCACATACATACATCATAAGCGCGCATCCCTAAGTAAATACGAGGTTGCGAGCTCCGACCTACTAGGGTAGGAACAGCATAGTCGGTAGTTCCAAAAACTGGGGCGTTCTTAAGGTGCCCATCCCTGTTGCACAGCTTCGGTAGTGCCAGAACCGTGGACAGCTTCGGTAGTCCAGAACCGAGGCGTTCTTAAGGTGCCCATCCCTTGGACTCTTACTTCGGTCCGGTACAAGCCTCATTCATAAAAATAAATATGCATGCTTCATCATTCATACTTGTCATTCATACTTATCATTCATACTTATTTCATATCATCGTTATGCCTTCATCATTCATACTTATCATTCATACTTAAGGCATAACCATCATCTTCATTCATACTTATCATTCTTTATTCATAAAATAGGACATACATGCACAATCATGTTTCTAGTCATAAACATTGTCTTGGTTCATAAAGCTTGCATGATCATAATACATAAATAAATATGTACTTCACACATGATACATTTCACCTAGCATACATGATCCTAGTATTCATCATAAAGCATGGATGGTAAGCTACATATAAACATGACACATACTACTAGGGTTCATGGCATTTACCCTAAAACATGCATATACCTTCATAAACCATAAATCTATTATAAGCATTTCTCATCATACATGCATCATTCTATCTATCATAACTTACATCCTACATCAATTACATATAATCATGGTAAATGATCTAAATATTCATGAGTAAAGCATCACCTAAAAGCTAACATACAAAATCATGTTATACTACACATAAACTAAGATTTTAGTAACATAAAGATCCTTACTTCATGCTTAACTACTTACTAGCATCATGGTAACTTAGGAACATGCATCCTTGAGACCTTAACCCAATCCAAACCCTAGGTTTGGGTCTTGGCCGAAACTTGAAGAAGTGTAACTCCATAGAAAATTTGCCTAGGTTAAGATTAACATCCTATACCTTGCATATCATGCCATGGAAGACCAATTGAACTCTTGATTGGGCTTAACACTAAGCCTTAGCCCTAGAACATGATTTGGCCAAAACCTATAAGGGTAACAAGCCCATAGAAAATTCATATAAGTCACTATTTTCATCCATACTATATCATAGCAAGACATACTAAGCATGCTTGGAGAGTTAAAGATTAAATCTAACCCTATACTTGAAGGTGGTCGAAACCCTAAGGGGTTCTTAGGGTGCTTCAAAACCTCCACAATCATACTTTTAGGTTTAACCTATCATGAGAAATCATTTGAAAACATAAAGGAAGTCTTTAACATGATTTCTAGCCCAAACAAGGCTTGGCCGAACCCTAATCATGGATTTTTCAACATATCATGCCAATCGAAACTTTGATCATGACAAAAACTTGAAAAACTATCATACCCAGGTGAGAGGGTTTTACCTTGGGTTACCTTTGGTTTTTAGACCTTAAAGGAGAAGGAACTTGTAAATCCCTTTGACACTTGTACCCTCCTTGCCCTTGTAGCCTTGGAAGAGACCCTAGATCTTCAAAATGGAGGCTTATGTGAACTTTTCTCAAGGGAGAAGGGAGCTTGGATGTTTCGGCTAGGAGGGGAGGAAGAAGAAGAGAAAACAAATGACTTGATGGAATGAGAGAAATGAAAGGTAACTTCCCTCTTATGCCTTTAATCCCCATTAAAGGGGGTAAGTGAAAAGTCATGGTGTCTCTTCCCTTGATGACTCTTCATTTTCCTAAGCCTTAACTAATATCCACTTCATTCCCTCATAGCACTCCCTTGCTAGGTGAATTGGTTAGTGCATGCATGCTTGTACAAGAGGTCCAAGGTTCAATCCTTGGTGCATGCACTAATTTTTCTATTTTATTTTTATTTTATTTCCTATTATTTCGAAAATTCCTTAAAAACTCCCCCATAATTATGTTAATATTTCTCATTAAAACCCCTTTATATTTCTATTAACTTTTACCTAAAATTCACCCATAATCATGGTACTAGAAAGCCCATATAAGGCCCCTTAGTACTTAGTTTCTCAATTTAAATGAGAAAATTATGGATTTCTAGGCTAAGGTTCGTACTAATATTTCTAGATCCTTTGGAAAATTATCTAGACATGCTTAATATTTTAAAGAAAATATTAAGAAAATTTTCCGGGTCGTTACAGGTCTTCTCCTTTGCATGCGCAAGCAAGGAGCAGGAAGGAGGAGTCTCCGGTGGCCGGAACACAGAGGTTTGTCCAGTTGTTTTGGCACCGGCGGTGAAGGAGAAGGGCTAGGGTTTTCTGGCGGGTCTTGGGGAAGGAGAAGGAGCTTGCTTGGCTTCTTCCTCCCTTTCTTCATCTTCCTAGCAGCCTCTCAGTGCTGCCACTCGGTCGACCGGAGCTAGGAGCCGGTGGTGGACGGCGGCGAGAGGAGAAGAGGCAATAAGGTGGTGGCCGAAAACCCTAGCTAGGGTTTTTTGCAACCAAAAGGGTAAGAGGCTATAAGATGTGTATACTGAAAGACATGAGTTTCTTTATATGAGCGTCTTTATTATGAAAAGAGAATCACAATTACACTAGGTGCTTGTTTACATTAGTACACGCATGAAGTCCAATTACATTGCATTGTAGATAACATGGTGTGTGGTGTCACACGAAAAATCATATTATCAGTTCCTTGTTTAGTATAAATAAGAGGCCCACAACCGAGATGGAATTGGATAACCCATCCAGATGGTTGTAGTGTAATTAGGTGTGGTTGGTCTTGACCATAGAATTACACTAGTGTGCTATGAGTACATTGAGCAGGACCGAAACCCGACATTATCCAATTTGTATCGACTCAATAATTCGATAGGACCTCAGTTTATATTATGGAGTACGATCCCATAATCTCAAAATAATGTCTGGCATATATTATTAATTATTATTTCTTTGATTTACTAATGGGTGAGATCTATTCTGTTAGATCGATAGGCCCGGTAAGATGCGAGATAATATTAATAATATGATATGCCGATGATTATTGACGGAATCCGTGTCCTGGTGAGTCAGAATGATGATACCCCCTTAATGAACTCAAAAGGTTCATCGTGCTAAACCCTCAGGTGGATTTGATCCGGCACGATGATAAGGTTGAGTGGTACTAGTCAAGGACCAAGAGGTTAATTAATTTAAATTGTCAGTAATTTAATAAATTAACGAGCATTCGAGATCGTAAACACAGGGGGATGGACGACTCCTAATATGTGGAGCCCATATGAAAATATGGGGTTTGTGAGGAAGTTCATTTAAGATCCTTTAGTGGAATGGATCTTAATTAGTGGATTGGGTTTAGATCTATTAGTGGGCCAAGATCCAACTCCGCATCTTAGTCCCTACCTTAGCCCTATAAATACCCTATGAGATCAAGAAACCAAGGCTTAATCAATCCAATTGGAAAACCCTTGGCCTCTCTCTCTTTTCTCCCTCTCATCCTCTCTCCTAGGGCGCCGGCGCACACCAAGAAGAGGGAACCCATTCTCTTCTTCTTCTCTCCATCTTCTCTCTTTTCGTGGGCTGCTAAGGAAGGGGGGAAGGTCTCCTCTTCGGCTGGTGGCCGGAGCACGCGACAAAGAGAGAGGAGAGTGGTCGGCGGCGTGGTGAAGCGACACTAGGTCGCCGGCGGTGAGGGAGAGGTCTAGAGTCATTGGCATCGGGTTTGGGAAGAGAAAAACTCTTCTTCTTCCTTCCTCTCAGTCTTCCTTAGACTCCTCGGTCTCTGTTGGAGAGAGTGCAGGCGGCCGGCGGGCTTGGCTGGCCAGCGGCGCACGCGAGGAAGAGGGAGGAGGCGGCGACGCAAACCCTAGAGGCTAGGGTTTGCGGCTATGGTAAGGAAGAGAGTAATTTGGAGCTCTTGGTGATCTCGAATCATGGTGAATCGTCGCCCACACAACGTCCGCGAAGGGAGGGACATAAGGTAGAAGATCGCAAGGTGAACGGAAAGGTATATCTTTTCCTACGCTCCTTTGATTAACCGTATGTCATTTATGTGCCACGATTATATGTCTCGTCATTTTATGTTTGATAATTTATTATTTTGATTGCATATCATGATGAATAAATTGTTAACTAGACCCCGACCATAAACACAAAAACCGGTGATTAACTCGTTGCCTTGTCCGCGGTTGAACGATCGAGAAAATTATAAGGTCAATTTTGGTAATTGGCTATGTTGTAATTTGAATCATTCGATATGGCAGGAGACGGTCGATGGGAGATGGTTCTCCATTCAGTTTAATTTTTAATCTGTAGACGTGGAGAGGTTTCTCAGATTGACCAGATATTCGCTTAGGAGAGCCGCCAAGCCATACCCAACAATTGGTATCAGAGCTGAGGTTTCCGGCTTTGTGTGTTTAGGATTGGTTAAATTTTGCTTTTTCATACATATTATTTTGCTGGATGATGTGTGGATGTCCGTAGGCTAACTTTGTGTTGTAGGCACGAGTTTCCAACTTCATGTCCAAATATGTGTTGTTTTTGTAATTAATTAATCCTCGAGGACGAGGCTATGTATTTAATTTTTGTAATTAAATATGTCACATGTTTAGCCGAGTTATTTATTTACAGTTGATCTAGATTTCATGTATACTCCTTCGTGGAGTATACGATAGATGATGTAAATAATTAGCTATTCATTTCGGCTCGGAGTTCCCTCGAGGTAGCTTGCGCAGAAGGAAGGGAGGAACGGACGAAATAACGACACGATTGGAGGCGCATTAGAGACCAAGGGCCATGAAAGTTAGAAAATCTAGGATTTTCTTTATGTTTTTTTTTTCATGATATTGGTTGTGTGCTTGGTTGTGTGGTTATGCTAGTAAAATTCCTCGAGATAAATTACTAAGTGGGAGAGGGACCCTAAGGGTTCCATGACCTCCATTGCAATCTGATATGTGATGCGAACAAGCCCGCGCATTGGCTCTGAGTGCCTTCCTCCATAACGGATAGGCTTGTTCTGCGGATCACAAGGTCAGAAAAGATTATAGGGGATTATTAAGGAGCCTGTGCACTTCCCCAATGGAAGGCACATAATCCTAAATAGTTCCCTTAGTGTCGTGCAATGGTAAACACTTAGATACAATTATTAGTATCCTCTCCAACGGAGTCACTGCTAATAACTTGTAGGGCCGAAGTTGACCAACTATTAGTCTTACTTGTCAAAAAGTTAGGTTGACAAGATAGTAAGACTAATGGATAAAACCTTCTCTAACGAATGTAGGTTTTGTATACGTCCACACTAACGTGGCATGCAAATTCTCGATGTTTGAGATGTTGGTTGATTTCGAAAATTAATTGTTTTGAGGAATCAATTTATTTTCGATTTCTAAAGTAGTGTATGTTGTGATTCTCAGGATTTTCATAATGGCTTTTACTCCACTAGCAATAATTCTTAAGGACAACAAACTTACTGGTCCAAACTACTTAGACTGGAAAAGGAACCTTGACATTGTCCTCACTGCTGAAGAATACAAATTTGTACTCTTCGAGGAATATCCGAAAAACCCTAGAGACGATTCTAGTGAAGGGCATAAGCAGTGTTATATGAAGTGGGTCAAGGTAGATGAGATAGCGCGATACTACATTCTGGCATCTATGTTGAATGTGCTGCAACATCAGCATCAGGCCATGCCCACTGCTGGTGACATAATGCTGAACCTTAAGGAGCTCTTCGGACACCAGAATCGGGAAGCTAGGCAACTGGCAATGAAAAATCTGATGACAACCACTATGGTCGAAGGGACACCTGTTAGGGATCATGCCCTGAAAATGATGGCCCACCTCAATGAGATTGAGGTGCTTGGAGGAGCTATCGATGGGGAATCACAGGTCAATATAATACTCCAATCTCTGCCTAGGAGTTTTGAGCAGTTCCGGCTCAACTATAACATGAATAAGCATGAGTATATGTTTGGGGAACTCCTAGGAGAACTCCAGGAGGCAGATGGACTCTTTCGTCAGAACTCGCAGACCTTAGTTACTCAAAAGGTTTCTACTTCTATGCCGAAAGGTCGGAAGAAGAAGAAACAAGGTGGGTTTAAGAAGGCAGCAGCATTGCAAGAACTCCAGACTGGCGTGAAGAAGACGAAAGGTAAGTGCTTCACGTGCAAGCAAACTGGGCACTGGAAGGCGGACTGTCCCCGTCGACAAAACAAAGGTATTTCTTCAGCCTTAGTCGTTGAAACATGTTTAGCGGTGCTATCTACCAGTACCTGGTGCGTAGATACAGGAGCCACTGACCATGTCTGCAATACTCTGCAGGGGTTCCAGGAAACCTGACGGCTAGCTAATGAAAAAATTGTGGTCTACATGGGTGATGCTACAAGAGTGGTAGCGGTTGCAGTGAGAGTTTTTTATTAGTCTTTTGAGAGAAATAAAGTGTTAGTTCTGAGAGATTGTCATTATGTACCCTCATTTAGAAAGAATTTAATTTCAGTTTCTAAGTTATTTAAGGATGGATATTCTGTTACTTTTGATAATAAGGTTGTTATTAAAAGAAATAGAGAGACTATCTGTTCGGGTACAATGGTCGGTAATCTGTATACTCTAGAACCAATAACTCTCACGATGCATACTGAAGCAAATAGCTCATCATCTAACTCAAATAAGAGAAAGGAGCCTTCTAAGATGAATCAGAAGTATCTTTGGCACCTTAAGCTTGGTCATATTAACCTTAGCCAGATTCAGAGGTTAATAGGGTTCATTGGTGGTGGAGGAACTCTCGACCTGTGAGTCTTGCTTGGAAGGTAAAATGACCAAGAGGCCTTTCAAGGCTAAGGGGTATAGGGCCAAAGATGTGTTAGAACTGATTCATTCTGATCAATGTGGTCCTATGTCAATCCAGGCTAGAGGTGGCTTTGAATACTTTGTCAACTTCATTGACGATTATTCAAGGTATGGATACATTTACCTGATGCGCTGCAAGTCTGAATGCTTTATTAAGTTCAAAGAGTTCAAGGCTGATGTGGAGAAGCGTCAAGGTAAAGGTATCAAGACACTACGATCAGATTGTGGTGGCGAGTACCTCTTTGGAGAGTTTAGGACCTTCCTATTAGAAGCTGGGATTCAGTCCCAGCTAACTGCACCCAGTATACCCCAACATAACGGTGTTGCAGAAAGAAGAAATAGGACTCTTATGGAAATGGTTAGGTCAATGATGAACTATTCAAATTTGCCTGATTCATTCTGGGGATATGCTCTAGATACAATATTCTGAATATGGTACCATCTAAGTCGGTCTCTTCTACTCCAATAGAATTATGAACTGGGCGAAAGCCTAGTCTAGGTGTAACACCCCAAATTTTCAATGTAATATCATGACGATGTATGAAAAATGTCTTTAATGAAATGATATAAATTTCATGCAATCACATTCTATGAAATATCATGAAACTATTTTTATTAATGAAATGTCATGAATGCATGAAATATTATATTCATGAAATGTATATTGGGCTTGGTTTATTGGGCTTGGAAATGAATTAGTAAGAGGTGATAAAAAGAAAGTGCAAAGTGGAGGAAGCAAGGATCGAACCTTGAACCTATCACTTGCACTAACTCCTTCCTAACCAAATGCTCTAATGGGTGTTTCGTGTTAGGAGAAGTGGAGACATGCTTGTTAAGGCTGGGGTAATGAAGAGACATGTCTTCTCACAAGAGGTGTATAAATAGGAGTAAGAGAAGGAAGTTAGAAAGAAGTTTTTTTTTTCATTCTTCTTCCTCCCTTCTTCTTCCTTGCCGAGCCTAGCCCTTCCCCCTTCCTTTTCGAAATTCCAACCCTAGGGTTCTAACCCTAGGGAAATTGCAAGAAGGAAAGTCCAAGTGCCATTGTCCTCTACCAAGTCCAAGGAACCCTAGAGAAAATTTGGAAGAAAAGGATTTTCACATACCCTCCAAGTGTAGGGTACCCTACGGTTTAAAGAGAAGGTGAAATTTCAGTGCTAGGATGTAAGTGTCCTCTCGCCTGCAGTGTAATCGTTATTGTGTGATTGCCATGCTTTGATTGATTTTGAAATGGGTGTTTTCCTTCTTGTATGTTTCGGCCAACACCCTCAAGGGAGGCTTTGGTTCTTTCCTTGAGGCATGGGAAGACCTAGAGACTTAGGGTATACATGTAGGTGGATTTTTCTTCATGGTGTCAAGAACAAAACCTAGGGTTTGCCCTTGATGAAGGTTTCGGCCGCCCCTTGTAAGGGGTCCAAGAGAAGGGTTTTTTTTATCAAACCTTGATGCATGCTAGTACCCTAGGGATTTTATATACATATGTGTTGTTTCCAAATTTTTGGAAGAATAAAAATTAGGGTTTAGCCACCCTACAACATTCGGCCAAGAGGAGAAAAGGCTAGGGCTTTTGGGTTGTTTGCTATCCTATTATGTTCCCATGATTAGTAGTGTTGATAAAATGTTTGTGTGAATGTTTGTGTGAAGGTTGGATGTCAAAAACCTAGCCTAGCCATCTTACATCATTCGGCCACCCCTTGTAATTTAGGGTTAGTGGAAGCTAACCCCACTTTGAAGTATAAACCATGTTTCAATTGTTAACATGAAGTACACTTGAGGTGTTTGTAGAAATGCATGAATGAATGCTTGAATGAAAAACCAAAGGAATTCCCTACCCTTGACATTCGGCCAACCATGGTTCTAGGGTTGGGAAGTACTTAATGAAACCATGAAGCATGCTACCACTTATATGATGTGTGTATAATTTATGTGACCTATCTTGTTAGGTATAAAAGCATGCCTTATAGCCCATGGGGCACCCTGATGATATGAACATGATGTGTTTGATAATATGCTTGAAAAAGGATACTCTACTGAAAGTGGGATCAAGAGCACCCCTAAATGTGTGGTGTGTCCCTAGGGGATCATGAGCACCCTTGATGAGTGGTGTGTCCCTTTAAGATGTGATTAGGAGTACCTTTAAGCATATGCATGTATATGTAATTGCATGTTAAGATATTTTACTTTGGAAGTTGTGTACCCGACTCGGAAGGGGGTCGTTAAACAAATCCAATGTACATGTTAACTGAAGGTCATGGCATTGGTAGGACGGAAGGGTCCTGCCCTAAATGGATTGGTGGCTCGCTACCCCAACTCATTAGGGAACGCGCTTGATGTGGTACTACAACTAGGCCCTGGATGATATTGTATTTTTAAGTACTTACCTTTATGGAACCCTTTGAAAAACATTTTCTCATTATGTGATAATCTTGTTCTGTAAAGTACTTAGAGATATTTGATGTGATGTTTATGATGCTTTGATGAGATGCTTATGATGCTTATAATCTTGTTCTACCTTGATTACTGAGTAGCATGATATGATGTATCGATATGGTTTTGCGAGTAGGCCCGGATCCTTACTAAGCATGTTTTGCTTACTAGTTCATGTTGTTTTTCTTATGCTGCAGATAGCGGTAAGAAATACTTGAACTAAAGGAAGAGGCAGAGGGAAAGCTAGAGGATGTGTGTGGTGATGGCTCGGGAAAGGACGAAAGATTCTTATCTACCTTATTTTTGTCTAGAATCTAAACTGCTTCCAATAAAAGATTGAAATTGTATTACTATACTCTGAATGTGTGATGATTATGACTACTCTACTGTTGATTAAGTTAGAGATATGGAACCTATGTCATGTTAGATAACACTATCATTAATGTCTAATTCTTGTAGTATGCATGCTAAGTAAAATGCTAGATATTTACTATTTCTTGTTGCTTATGAATGCTTCTCTTGCATGTGTCTAAGACTAGATAACTCTTGCTATATTCCTATGTTCTATCTTGTTCAAACCATGTTTAGATCAGTAAACTATGAAGTTAAATGATCTCTCTCTATTATGTTGTAATTGCATGGATGATATGAAAAAAAAGAAAAACCTTGCTTGGTAAATTAGTCTTTAATACGCCTGCTTACTACACTTCTTGTATTATAATTGTTTTCTACTGGTTATACATGCTTAACATGATAAATGATATGAATGTATGGACCCGTAACCCCGCCTTAAGGGTAGATATAAGGTCGGGCGTTACACTAGGACATATTCAGATTTGGGGTAGTCCAGCACATGTGCTGAAGGGAAATACTGATAAGTTGAAATCTTGGATAGAAGTACGCTTGTTTGTGGGCTATCCTAAGAGAACGAAGGGCGGTCTGTTCTATAGTCCTAAGGATCAGAAGGTGATCGTGAGCACGAATGCCAGATTCTTAGAAGAGGACTATGTAATGAACGATAAGCCCAAGAGTAGACTAATGCTTGAAGAGTTAAAAGGGGGCGTTCCGACTTTAGGACCAATTGTACAAGAGGACACACCACAAGTTACTGCACCGCGTGTCACTGAGGATACGCAGGTGGAACCTCGTTGCAGTGGGAGGGTTGTCAGATAGCCTGAAAGGTTCATGTTTTAGGGAGAATCTTCGGACTTGGTCCCTGGTAAAAATGAACCGGATCCTTGGACCTATGACGAGGCCCTCCAAGATAAGGATGCAGATTCTTTGCAAAGGGCAAAGAGCATCTAGTGTGCAAGCTTAATCGATCCATTTATGGATTAAAGCAAATTTCAAGATCTTGGAACATCCGCTTTGATGAAGTGATCCAGTCATATTGTAACGCACACCCCTTACCGTTAGGCGGTGGCGTTACCTTTAACCTTTTTTTCCTTACTTACTTATATCATTGCGTATGAATCTAACATTGCAGCGGAAATGAAACATAACTAAAAGCATATGCAACGATAAGGAAGTGATAACGTCATATAACATCTAATAGCATCCATACTTAAATAGACTCCAAAAGAACTAGCAAGTATCATGCATAAAGTAGCAACATATGTCTTATTAGAAATAAGAACTAAGTCTATAGATAGCACTAAAGTGGATCGATCATTCAAGTCAACACCACACACATTAGCCTTTCCTGCAACTTCCCTTTCTTTAGAAATTTCTATGTTGATCTGCAACATAAGCAACCAAACTATAAGTATAAAACTTAGTAAACTCTTTCCTACTCACTAAATCCGTACATAGCATGCATTTTAAAACATATAACATTTCATGGATAGCATAAAATTCATAAGGTACATAAGATACATGAAGACATATAAACATAGAACATGTGCATTTCAAAACATTAGGATACTCTTTGGAAAACATACTAAATAATACTTTAAAATCATATACAGCATCTTCTTTGGGGTCCCCGGCTTTGTACCCATTCTTTCTTTTGCGCGCATACCCCTATGTAGGATGCAAGGTAGCTAATCCCGACCTACAGGGGTCTACATTCTAGGCTTACTATCTTTCAGCCTAGGGACAACTTCGGTAGTCCAGAACCGTGGATCATTTTCAAGACCCGGTACAAGCCATTCTTTAAAGTAAAATACATATATGCATTCTTTTCTTTTCTTTCTTTCTTTCATATAGAACATGCATTCCTTTCTTTCTTTCTTTCTTCCATATTGCATGTACTATAGACATTCAATCATTCATAATCATAAGCATACTTTCATATATAGATCATGCATTCTTTCTTTCTTTCATATTGCATGTACTATAGGCATTCAATCATTCATAAACATAGGCATACTTTCATGGCATAATCATTAGCATAAATAGCAAGACATGGAAGGACCTTTCTTTTAACACATGTAAGTGAAGCAACCATCATGCTAGTTTCATCAATACATCATACTTATAACATGCTTGTCTTAATTAAAGCAATATGTTAGTTTAATCTTTCTTTTCTCATCTTAATACATGCTGGCCGAAACTTCATAGCAAGGATATCATAGCATAAGAGTCATATAATCATGGAAATAAAAACATACATTACATAAGAGGTCATTTACAAGTACACTGGTAGTCTAGACTTCACTAAACACTAGTTTAGCTGCATGAATTGTACTTGAACTTATTCTTAGCCTTTATTCTAGTAATTGGCCAAAATTCATAGTATGTATAACATGGTATAAAAGTTCATATAACATGTAAACAAAAACATATTTTACCATTAAGGTCATATACAAGCATAAAGGTAGTCTAGGCTTCATTAAACACTAGTTTAGGGGCATGCTTTGTACTCAAACCTATTCTTAACCCCTATTCTTGTAATTTGTTGAAACTCACAGTAGGGATTTCATAGCAAAATCATTCACCTAACATGGGAATAAAAGCATATTTTTCATAAGAATTCATTCACAAGTGCAAAAGTAGTTTGTACTTCACCAAACACTAGTCTAGGTGTATGATCCAGAGTTCTACTTGGATTATCATGCATATGGGTACATGTAACATTTTTCTAAACATCAATACATAGAATGAAGCATGAGTTTAGGCTCAAACAACTTAGATAAGGTACTGACCCTAAGGTATAAATTATTTCCATCATGAAATAAAACACCGAATCACATGCATATCACTTGATTTAACCATAACTTCATGAAGGTCTATAAAAATCTATTTTAAGGCATAATTTAAGGTCCCTTGGACGAATGTTACAGCGGTCCCTTATCATAGATTTCACAAAATTTCATGGCCTAAAACATTTATATAGCAAGGAAACAATCATTAGAACAATAGCCTACTTCATGCATCAACATTTATCCATTTCATGACTTGGCCGAATTCTTCTAAGTCCTTTACATCATGGAGGGCATTCAAACACCATGTATCCATCATATATTCATTACAAAAAGATAGTAACAATTTCATGAACTCTTCCTTTAAGTTTTTGGACATAGAAAAGGGGGTACCCCTTTATGGCCAAAACTTCCCTCAAGGATTTCTTCCATTTTCATTCACCCAACATCACAAGCAACATAAAAATCATAAAAAGCCATATGTTGCAGGTGAGGGAGTCTTACCACTTGTGCTTATGTTCCCAAAAGATCTCCAAATTTTAGAGAAGAAAAGACTTCTTAAACTCTAGCAATCCTCTTGTTCTTCTCTTCTTTTCTTCTTTCAGTTTCTCTAGGTTTGTGATTCGGTTTTGGGCTGCAAGGGGCTCTAGAATTTCGGTGAGGGAGAGGAGGAAGGAGAAGAGTTTGGTGGAGAGAAAAGGGGAAGGTTTCTTGGTCGAAATGCATTAGGCATTTCCTCCTCTTCATTGCCTTTTATGATGAGTAAAGAGGCAAGCACCTCTTTAATGGTGTCTCTTCATCTTCTTTGTGTCTCTTCATCTTCTTTCCCACTTATCTACAATTCCCCATCCTTTTCTAATAGCACTCCCTTGCTAGGTGAATTGGTTACATGAATATTCTTAAGGCTTTGCTTTCCTTTGAGGTCGAAGGTTCAATCCTTGGCACCTCTTTTTTTTTTTTTTTTTGCTTTCTTTTCCTTTTTATTTTCTTCAAGTCCATGTAACCAAAGCCCAACAAGAGAATGCTACTTATTTAATTCATACACATGCATATGCATATCATTATTCATTCATACATGTGTAGGATACTTAAGCATAACATTAAATATAATACCTAAGCATAATTATCACACATCCACTACGTGTCAAGATAATGTCTAACATTTCTTTATTCGCAACTTTTCCCCCTAAATTCATAATATTATTCTTGGCCACATGTTCCATTATTACTACGCTAGAGTGGAAAATTTGGGGCGTTTACA
>JAGFNQ010006618.1:0-12851 GCA_024364735.1 Boesenbergia rotunda | reverse complement strand
GTGTACAAGAAGGTTAGTGGGAGTGCAGTCGTATTCCTAGTATTATATGTCGATGACATATTACTTATAGGAAACGATATATCAGTCTCACAGTCGGTTAAAATTTGGTTGTCCAAAACTTTCTCCATGAAAGACCTGGGAGAAGCAACCTATATCCTTGGGATTAGAATCTATAGAGATAGATCAAAACGGTTGCTTGGTCTTTCGCAGTCTACATATATAGACCGAGTGCTAAAAAGGTTTAGCATGTCGGAATCCAAGAAAGGTTACCTTCCCATCAGGCATGGGATCAACCTTTCAAAGTCTATGTGTCCGCGCACAGAAGACGAGAGGATTTGCATAAATAAGATTCCTTATGCATCCGCGATAGGATCTATCATGTATGTTATGTTATGTACTAGGCCCGATGTATCGTATGCTCTGAGCGTCACAAGCAGATATCAGTCTGATCCAGGAATGAATCATTGGGCGGCTGTCAAGACAATCCTTAAGTACTTAAGAAGAACTAAGGATGTGTTCCTAATATATGGAGAAGGTGATATGGTAATACGTGGGTATATAGATGCCAGTTTCCAAACAGATCAGGATGACTCCAAATCTCAGTCTGGATACGTATTTATCTTGAATGGAGGCGCAATAAGATGGAAAAATTCCAAACAAAACACCATAGCGGATTCTACCATGGAAGCGAAATATATTGCAGCTTCGGAAGCAACAAAGGAAGCAGTCTGGATCAAGAAGTTTGTCTCAGAACTTGGTGTGGTTCCAACCCTTGATGAAGCAGTGCCTGTTTACTGCGACAACAATGGAGCTATTGCACAAGCAAAGGAAGCAAGGTCTCATCAGCGATCCAAACATGTGCTTCGCCGCTATCATCTGATCAGAGAGATTATAAGTAGGAATGATATACAAATTGAAAAAATTCCCACTGAAAGGAATTTAGCGGATCCTTTAACTAAGGCCTTGCCTCAAAGCAAGTTTAAGGGTCATGTTTGAGCCTGTGGTATTGGATACCATAGCGATTGGCATTAGGCCAAGTGGGAGTTTGTTAGTATTGTGAGAGAAGTGTCCTAAGGCAATCGCCTTATGATTGTAATCATTTATTTTAATAAATGAATATTAACTATTTGAGTATACATGTTTGTGTATTTGATTGAGATCTTAAACTCATTTACTGAATATCAGCAATAAAATTCACAACATGAGAGAATTTGTGATGAATTCACAACTAGTGATTATCTCTACATGTGTAATTGTGAAGTATTGAAATTGTCCCTAGTCGATGAATTGATAAATACGGACACTATCAATTCTGTTGAGACTAGCATGAGTTATTCTCTAATCAGCTGATTCTCACTGGCTGGAGACATTGGGATGTCCGGAGATAAACATGAATGCTAGTTAAGGGACCTAGTTCATTGGAGTGACTGGCTGTAAAACTTCATATGGTAATCTACATATAGATATGTCAATGAAGTTCTTACTGCAGCTTAAGTGCGATGTTCCTTTGACTTGTGGTGTTCAAGTCATCTTGGTCATGGAGACTTATACTTTGACATCTTAAGCAAGCATCTCTAAGGAGGTGTGGACCCAGGATGGTTGGGTATAAGCCGAAGTGCCCGAAGATGTTTGAACAACCTACAAAGGCTTCACCACTCCTTGCGAGGAGATGTATACCCAAGGCCTATCGTCGGATTGTTACTCGAAGCCTCTGGCCAGAGCATCACATGTTCAGAGTATGAATCTCTCAGATACATGAGAGTAACTAGAATCCGTAGGACGAGAAAAACATTACTTGGGCTAGGTGTGACATAGTCAGCCTAGTGGGGACTGACACACATAGACCGTGTCCTGAACCATGTGGGTATAAGATGGTGATTGGAATGGGGCACGACTCATTATAGCTGCTGAAAGGTTTCAGAATAGTTTCTGAGGTCAACCGTTGATCTTTCGATTAATTGGGGATCATGATGTACTACTAGGTGCTACTCACGATCGTTCTATAATTGGTTAATTATAGATGGCCAACATAAATCGAAAGCCTATTTAGTCACACGCACTACGAGTAGTCTGAGGGATTTAAAACGAGTTGAAAATTGGATTTTCCGATCAAGAGAGATAAGTCGAATCTGAATTTTTCAGAGACGCATCGGAAGCATAAAATGGCTAAGTCTTTTGAAGACTTATTGAACGAATTAAATGAGTTTAATTCGTGAGATCGTGGCTTGGGTTTGGCCGGCCAAAGAGGGTCCCCACCCTCTTTGTTTGGTCGGCCACAATAAAAAGGGAGAACCAAATTGTTTGGTTCAAATTATAAAATAAATCGCGCGTGGTTTGTTTTATGAAATTATGGATAAAGAAATTTGTATAAAAAAATTTATATAAAGAAATTTATATAAAGAGATTTATTTTCATGGAAATTAAAATAAACCTTGGATTGGTTTATTTTATTTTATAAAATCAATAATGGATTGATTTACCATGATAAAGAAATTTATATAAAGAAATTTCTTTCCATAATAAAAGGGGAGACATGGTTGTTTTTATTATAAATAAAGTTATAATAAAAACTTGGAATAACGGAATAATTCATAGAAAAATTTATAAGATAAATTGCTTATGAAAATTTATTCCGTTAAAAGGAGACTTGGCGATTAAGAGGCTACTATATAAAGGTACCAAGGCAAGGCTTGGAAATCAATCCAAGAGATCAAGGATTCTTGCCTAGCCTCTCTCCCTCTCCTTCTCTCCCTCTACCTCTTCTAGTGCCGCCGGCCCTAGAGCCCTCCCCCTTTGCCGTGAGCTTCCACCACCAAGAAGAAGCCGAAGAAGAAGAAGCGGGCGCGACTCCTTCCCTCCTCCCGGAATCTTGATTCCGTTCTTCGTTTGGTGGTTAGTTTTTCATCTCTCTCTTGGTATTCTTGTCGTGCCTTTGGAGAATCTAGTAGTTCTTGTCGGCACGAAACTCGTGGCTTTGTGAAGTCATCCCGAAGAAAACTCGGCGTGGACGCGAATAGAGGCGGAGCATCCAAGGGACGCTACGGTTGGATCTCGTCCCTTTCTACGAGTTACGCGAGGTATTAAGTAAATTAATTTACTTTCTTCAAAATTTTAAATGTATGATCATGTCTCCACAATATAAGGTTGCATGCTAGATACGTGGTTAAAATAATTTGAGAAATTATTTATGCTAAACCTTCCGCTGCACGTAATTAAATTTTAAAATTACGAACCCGTATCAATGTCAACATGCACCCGGTCCCAACATGAATATCATAAAACGTTTTCGGATTCGTAAAGACAATAAGTAGCGGAAAATAGACAAACACACAAACCAAACACAGGCGATTTTACTTGGTTCGGAGTCGCGGTCGGCTCCTACTCCAAGGCCCACGGTGGTTGACCATTTACTACGGGCAATTCTATATGTACGCAAAAGTTTACAGAGAGATATTACAGTTGTAAATTAGGAATTAAAAATTACGCTCTTTTGTTACTGACTCCCGGTGTGGATTGTACTTCTGAGCAGAGAGTCATCGTAGGCGCTGGAATCTCGAGATGGGAGGTTTCTGGAGCAGAGCGCTTGAGTAGAAGAGTGTATTGGCGTTGGGAAGTTGTGCTGAGAAGCCTTGGGGGTCGAGACCCTTATATAGTGAGCCTGGGGGTGCCCGGGACATTGGGGGCGCCCTCCAGGCGTCTCACGATCCGGCAACCTCTCGGTCAGCCCTTATCCCTCAAGGATCAGGCTCGAGGTTTGACGGGGGCGCCCGGGAAGCAGGGGGTGCCCTAGTTGACTCTTTCAGTGGGCTTCTCGGCTGGATAATCTACTATCGCTTCGTTGGCTTCAACCCAGGGTGCTCGAGGCTTGACTCTTTCAGCGCCCGAGAGCATGGGGGTGCCCCCCAGTGAGCTTCCGAAGCGTTTTCTTGCTTCACTTGTTTTGCCTTGACCTTGGGGGCGCCCGGGACACTGGGGGCGCCGCCCTGCCCTGCTGCTTGCCCCTCTCCTTTGGGGCGTTCTGAGCTGCAGAAACACATTCCTTCAGTCCTGCATCCAAGGTGTTGGGACCGGGTGTATGCTGACAAGGATACGAGTTCGTAGAATTTTAAATTTTTACGTGCAGCGGAAGAATTTGCATAAAATAATTTCTTAAATTATTTTAACTTCGTATCTAGCATGCAACCTTATAGTGTGTTGACATAATCATAAAATAAAACTTTGCGGAAAAGTAAACTAATTTACATTATACCTCTCGTAACTCGAAGTAAGGGACGAGATCCAACCGTAGCGTCCCTTGGAAGCTCCGCCTCTATTCGCGTCCACGCCGAGTTCTCTTCGGGATGACTTCGCAAAGTCACGAGTTTTGTGCCAACGAGAACTACTAGATTCTCGGAAGGCACAACTAGAAGAATAAGAGAAAATAATGGAAAACTAACCAACGAAGTAACGGAATCGAATTCCGAGAAGAGACGAGTCGCTATCCGCTTCTTCTTCTTCGTGTTCGGGTTCTCCTTCTTCTTGATAGCTCACGCCAACTTCACCTTGGATGTAGGTTGGGAGCGCCGGCCCTAAACCACAAGGTTGGGCGCCGGCCCTAGGCAAGAGAGGGAGAGGGAGAGGAGAAGAGAGATTAAGAGAGAGAGGGAGAGAATAATTAATCTCTTGATTGGAATTAAGGGCTAGCCTTTGGTTCCTTTATATAGTAGCAACTCCTTTGCTAAGTCTCCTTCTAAACCGAATTAATGGAATTAACAGAATTAGTTATAAGAAATTTATCTTATAAATTTTCTTATTAATTATTCCGTTTTAACCGAGTCTTTATTATAAACTAATTTATAATAAAACTAATTCTTCTTCTCTTTAAATTATGGAATAAATTTTTATAAGAAATTTATAAACTTTCTTATTATGAAAAAAATCAATTCATAATTGATTTTATAAAATTAAAATAAACCAATTCATGGATTATTTTAATCTTCCATAAAAGAATAAATTTCTATAAATTTTATTTATATAAATTTCTTTATACAAATTTATTTATCCATAATTTATAAAACAAATCGCACTACATTTATTTTATTAATTAAACCAAAATTAATTGGTTTTCTACTCTTATTGTGGCCGGCCACCAAAGGGGGTTTTGGCACCCTCTTTGGCCGGCCAAACCAACCCGAACCGCCGCGAATTAAATTCATTTAATTCGCTCAAAAAGCCTTCAAAAGACTTAGCCATTTTTAGCTTCCATTGCGCCTCTGACTAACTCAGATTCGACTTATTTCTCTTGATCGGAAAATCTAATTTTCAACTCATTTTAAATCCCTCGGATTACTCGTAGTGTGTGTGACTAAATAGGCTTTCGATTTATGTTGGCCGTCTATAATTAACTAATTATAGAACGATCATGAGTGGCACCTAGTAGTACATCATAATCCCCAATTAATCGAAAGATCAACGGTTTGACCTCAGAAGAAATTATTCTGAAACCCTTCAGCAGCTCTAATGAATCGTGCCCCATTCCCTTCACCACCTTATACCCACTTGGTTCAGGACACGGTCTATGGTGTCAGTCCCCACTAGGCTGACTACGTCACACCTAGCCCAAGTAGTGTCTTTCTCGTCCTTTGGATTTCTAATTACTCTCATGTATTTTAGAGACTCTCACTCTAAACATGATATACTCTGGCCAGAGGTTTCTGAGTAACAATCCGACGATAGGCCTGGGTATACATCTCCTCGCAAGGAGTGGTGAATCCTTTGTAGGCTGTTCAAACATCTTCGGGCACTTTGGCTTATACCCAACCATCCTGGGTCCACACCTCCTGGAGATGCTTGCTTAAGATGTTAAAGTATAAGTCTCCATGACCAAGATGACTTGAACACCGCAAGTCAAAGGAACATCGCACTTAAGCTGCAGTAAGAACTTCATTGACATATCTTATAGATAACCATATGAAGTCTTACAGCTAGTCACTCCAATGAACTAGTTCCCTTAACTAGCATCCATGTTTATCTCCGGACATCCCAATGTCACCAGCCAGTGAGAATCAGCTGATTAGAGAATAACCCATGCTAGTCTCAACAGAATTGATAGTGTCCGTTTTTATCAATTCATCGACTAGGGATAATTTCAATACTTCACAATTGCACATTTAGAGATAATCACTAGTTGTGATCCCATCACAAATTCTCTTATGCTGTGAGTTGTATTGCGGACATTCAGTAGATGAGTTTAAGATCCCAATCAAATACACAAAACATGTATACTCAAATAGTGAATTATCATTTATTAATATAAATGTTTACATCATAAGGCGATTGCCTTAGGACACTTCTCTCATATCACTAACAAACTCCCACTTGGCCTAATGCCAATCGCTACGGTACCAATACCATAGGCTCTAACATGTCCCTCAAACTTGCTTTGAGGCAAGGCCTTAGTTAAAGGATCCGCTATATTCCTTTCAGTGGGAACTCTCTCAATTTGTATGTCATTCCTACTTATAATCTCTCTGATCAGATGATAGCGTCGAAGCACGTGTTTGGATCGTTGATGAGACCTTGGTTCCTTCGCTTGTGCAATAGCTCCATTGTTGTCGCAGTAAACCGGCACTGCTTCATCAATGGTTGGAACCACACCAAGTTCTGAGACAAACTTCTTGATCCAAACTGCTTCCGTGGTATAATTCGCTACGGTGTCTTGTTTGGAACTTTTCCAACTTACTGTGCCTCCATTCAAAGTAAATACGTATCCAGACTGCGATTTGGAGTCATCCTTATCTGTCTGGAAACTGGCATCTGTATACCCACGTATTACCATATCTCCTTCTCCATATATTAGGAACACATCCTTAGTTCTTCTTAAGTACTTAAGGATTGTCTTTACAGCCACCCAATGATCCATTCCTGGATTCGACTGGTATCTGCTTGTGACGCTCAAAGCATACGATACATCGGGCCTTGTACATAACATAGCATACATGATAGATCCTATTGCGGATGCATAGGGAATCTTATTCATGCAAATCCTCTCGTCTTCTGTGCGCGGACACATAGACTTTGAAAGGTTGATCCCATGCCTGATGGGAAGGTAACCTTTCTTGGATTCCGACATGCTAAACCTTTTTAGCACTCGGTCTATATATGTAGACTGCGAAAGACCAAGCAACCGTTTTGATCTATCTCTATAGATTCTAATCCCAAGGATATAGGTTGCTTCTCCCAGGTCTTTCATGGAGAAAGTTTTGGACAACCAAATTTTAACTGTCTGTAAAACTGATATATCGTTTCCTATAAGTAAAAATGTCATCGACATATAATACTAGGAATACGACTGCACTCCCACTAACCTTCTTGTACACACAAGGTTCGTCAGGATTTTGTGAGAAATCAAACTCTTTGATTGTCTCATCAAAACGGATGTTCCAGCTCCTAGATGCTTGCTTCAGTCCATATATGGATCGTCGAAGCTTGCATACTTTGGTTTTATCAACCGATGTGAAACCTTCAGGTTGTATCATGTATACATCCTCAAGCAGGTTTCCATTAAGGAAAGCTGTTTTCACATCCATTTGCCATATCTCATAATCACAATGAGCTGCTATGGCTAGGAGTATCCGAATGGATTTAAGCATAATTACCTTCCATGTCGGTTTTCTTCTTGAAAACCCACTTGCACCCTATGGGTTTAATCCCTTCAGGTGGGTTAACCAAGTCCCATACTTGATTTTCGTACATGGAATCCATTTCCGACTTCATGGCCTCAAGCCATTTGTCCCTTTCTGAACTTTTCAGAACTTCTTCATAACTGATAGGTTCGTCATCACCAATGAGCAACACGTCGTTCGATTCACTTACGAGAAATCCGTATCTCTCTGGAATGTTGCGTGTCCTATCAGACCTACGAAGAGGTGGTGTAGTTTTAGGTTCAACTGATAGCTCATCACTATGAGTTCTCGGTTGTGGGTCTAGACTAGGTGTCTCTGTAATGTCTATTGGAGTTTCTTGAACTTCATCAAGCTCAATCACTCCCACTGTTTTCTTGTAAAAGAAATTCTTTTCCAGAAATACAACATGCCTTGAAACAAACACCTTTTGTTCCAAGGGATGATAGAATTGGTAACCCTTCGTTTCCTTAGGGTATCCAATAAATAGACATTTATCAGACTTAGCATCCAATTTGTCTGATACAACCCGCTTCACATAAGCAGGACAACCCCATATCTTAAGGTGAGTTAAGTGAGGTTTCTTACTATTCCAAATCTCATATGGAGTAGTAGAGACTACCTTGGTCGGGACTCTGTTTAGCAAGTAAACAGTTGTCTTTAGTGCATAGCCCCAAAAGGATTTTGGAAGAGTTGCATGATTCATCATCGACCTAACCATGTCCATCAAGGTTCGGTTGCGCCTCTCAGATACACCATTATGCTGTGGTGTATATGGCGGAGTCCATTGGGACAATATCCCATTGTCCCTAAGATAATCTTGAAACTCTTGACTTAAGTATTCACCACCCCGATCGGATCGAAGTATCTTAATACTTTTGCCAAGTTGTTTCTCTACTTCATTTCTGAACTCTTTGAATTTCTCAAAGGCTTCAGATTTGTGTTTCATCAAGAACACATACCCGAATCGTGAGTGATCATCGATAAAGGTGATGAAGTAGCTATAGCCTCCTTGTGCAAGAGTTGACATTGGTCCACATACATCAGTATGTATTAGACCAAGCAATTCTCCCACTGGATTACCTTTTCCGGAAAAGGGTAATTTGGTCATCTTGCCTTTTAAGCATGATTCGCATGTATCAAATGAACGGGTTCAAATGATTCCAGAATTCCACATCGGTGTAATTCGGTCATGCGTTTCTTACTTACATGGCCAAGACGCAATGCCAAGTGTAGGAGTCTATTCGATTATCTATTCTAGCACGTTTGTTGCTTATTTCGATATTGAAAATGTCACCGGATAAATCTAACGTGTAGATACCATTGCACAAAGTTCCGGTTCCATAAAGAACGCCATTTAAAGTTATGTAACAACAATTGTTACTAAAATTTAAATGGTAACCCTTTTCATTCAAGCATGAAATAGATACAATGTTCTTTATTAACGAAGGAACAAAATAACAATTATCCAATTCTAAGACAAGTCCAGCAGGGAGCTTTAGCAAATATGTTCCGATGGAAACAGCAACAACCTTTGCTCCATTTCCAACTCGTAAATTTGCTTCTCCTTTGACGAGTCTTCTTCTATTCCTTAGCCCCTTTATGTCATTACATATATGTGAGCCACACCCAGTATCGAGTACCCAGGTATTTGAGGAAATAGAGTGACATTCAATAACGAAGATACCTGAAGAGGATGGGGCATCGGATGCCTTATTCTTCAAGGACTCAAGATAAACCTTGCATTTTCTTCGCTAGTGACCCTCCTTGCCACAATGATGGCAAGTTCCTTTTGGTCTCTTTTCAGTCTTTTTGGCCTTTTTCTTCTTTCCTTTATTCTGTTCTTTGGCCTTCCTCTTAGAACCTTTCTTCGAGGAACCAACTA
This sequence comes from Boesenbergia rotunda, assembly GCA_024364735.1. Classification (NCBI taxonomy): domain Eukaryota; kingdom Viridiplantae; phylum Streptophyta; class Magnoliopsida; order Zingiberales; family Zingiberaceae; genus Boesenbergia; species Boesenbergia rotunda. The sequence continues at coordinate 3,305 of JAGFNQ010006618.1, read as the reverse complement.
ACAGTACCGTCTTTTGATCCTGCTTCACAGAAGGCTCTACAGTCTTCAGCGGGTTGAGCAACTCAGGTATTGCAAAACCGAGTGTGCTCAGTCGCTCAATGTACCCCAACATCTTTAACACAAACTGCGAGGCAGAAGTGCCTTCCTGCATCTTAGTGGTGAAGAGGAGTCTGGAGACTTTGAACCTTTCGGATCTCGCCTGCTCTTCAAACAACTCATGAAGATGGAAGATGATGGTATAAGCATCCATATGCTCATGCCGCTTTTGCAGCTCAGGTACCATAGAGGCTAGCATAATGCAACTCGCAAGTTCAGAATTGGTCACATGTTTCTGATAGGCCAACAATTGGTCTGGAGTTGCATTTTCTGGAGGACGGTCAGGAAGTTGATTTTCAAGGACATAAGCAAGCTTCTCTGCCTTGAGGACTATCCTCAGGTTTCGAAGCCAGTCCATGTAGTTCGGCCCAGTCAGTTTATTGGTGTCCAAAATGGAACGCAAGTTTAAAGAAGACATGATCGAGTGATTATCCTAGAAATACAAATTGAACTTATGTGAGAAGATTGATTAAAGAATGTATCAATATACATTAATAAAATCCTATTTATTTTTCAAATTGAATAACCCTTTTTTTATCAATTCGGGAGATCGTAGGAGCATCTCCAAATAGGTTGATATCCAACCATAGATAAGATCAACCATGGCTGTGGCCATCAAGTTTTTCTTAGCTATGAAGGTAGGTAATTAAACCGATTACACATCACATATATGTAACTATCACATTATGCTATCAACTAATTGAATGTTTGCATAAATCATTGGGTTGTTAACTCATTAACAAGTATGCATCAAAGTACATAGCACCCAACTGCACCTCTCTTTGCATCGACCTTGGCTGTGGCACAACAAATCGATGCTCCAAGCTTAAGGCTGACCCATTAATCAAGAAATAGTTTTAATATGGTTGGAGTTCATTCAACCGTTTAGTCAGGCTTGGATGTGTCCAACAACCAAAACTAAGGATTGACCTCTGACTCCAACTATATTATTCATAAACTAATTCCATGGTTTGAACATGTTGAGGTTCAAGTCGGGCATGGATGTGTCCATCAACCCAAGCGAGAAACAAAACTCCGATTCTAACCATATTAATGGAAGGTGTTGGCCTTAATATTTTGTAAAGGGTTTTGGGTCTCATCTTTTCTAAGCACATTCATGACATATGTCATGACTAACGACTTCCTTAATAAAGTATGTATGTGACTTAAGTTATCAAGTCTCATTATTTGAATTAGGAACCGGATTTCCTTAATTCTAATTTCACACTTTATTAAAGGAATTGCTTTGGGAAACAATTTCCTAAATTGTCATAATTAATTTCGGAAATAATATGTTCAAGACTTTGATTTCTCTAAATCAAAACTTATTAAATTAAGAGATAATTCCCTTAATTCAACCACATATTATTTTCATGAAAATCTCATTTAAGAAACTCTATAGGAAACCATTTTCCTAATTAATTTTGGAGACAACAATATGTAAGAGCATCACCTCTTAAAACATATTTTATTCATGGATTTAATTAATTACAACAAATCATTTTCTAAGGGTGGCTCCCCGAGGCTCAGATACCCAAAGAAAAATAATTTGTCGTAAATCCAATTGGACGGATCCCCGAGGCTCAATCCAAATCAAACATGACAATTTCAATTAAAAATTGAGAAATTAAATTACAACAACTAGCTTTAAATTGGACGGCTCCCCGAGGCTCAATCCAAAATAAAGAATTTTGTTGTCAATTTAAAGACCAATTCAAATTTAAATGTCAATTAACTGTCCATGAATTTGTCTAGACTTTCTTAAAAGAAAGTGCCCAAAATTGCGAGATTTCAAAAATAGGTTTTCAGAATAATTGTAAGTTTCTGGTACAAAGAAAACTTACATATTTCCAAAATTGGAAAATTTCTAAAATAGAAAAATTTCCAAAATTGGAAAGTTTCCAAAGATGGGAAGTTTTCACAATTATTATAAAATTTCAGAAACTAGAAAATTTCAAACGTTTGCGAAATTTCATGAGGATTTCCAAACTTTGAAATTCCTAAATCTAAAATTTATTATAATTTGAAAGTTTCCATAATTGAAAATTTTTTTCGAAATTGAGATCATGACAAAGTTTTCCACAAAACAATTATATGATTATGTCGAACACTAACCGGCTCTGATACCACTGTTGGGACCGGGTGCATGTTGACAAGGATACGAGTTCGTAAAATTTAAATTTTTACGTGCAGCGGAAGAATTTGCATAAAATAATTTCCTAAATTATTTTAACTTCGTATCTAGCATGCAACCTTATGGTGTGTTGACATAATCATAAATAAAATTTTGCGGAAAAGTAAACTAATTTACTTTATACCTCGCGTAACTCGAAGAAAAGGGACGAGATCCAACCGTAGCGTCCCTTGGAAGCTCCGCCTCTATTCGCGTCCACGCCGAGTTCTCTTCGGGATGACTTCGCAAAGTCACGAGTTTTGTGCCGACAGAACTACTAGATTCTCGAAGGCACAACTAGAAGAATAAGAGAAAATAATGGAAAACTAACCAACGAAGTAACGGAATCGAATTCCGGGAAGAGAGGAATCGCTATCCGCTTCTTCTTCTTCGTGTTCGGGTTCTCCTTCTTCTTCTTGAAGCTCACGGCCTCCACCACCTTGGATGTAGGTTGGGCGCCGGCCCTAGGGAGCTAGGGTGGGCGCCGGCCCTAAGGGAAGAGAGGGAGAAGGAGGAGAGGAGAGATTAAGAGAGAGAGGGAGAGAATAATAAATCTCTTAATTAGGAATAAGGGCTAGCCTTTGGTTCCTTTATATAGTAGCAACTCCTTTGCTAAGTCTCCCTCTAAACCGAATTAACGGAATTAACGGAATTAGTTATAAGAAATTTATCTTATAAATTTAATTATTCCGTTTAAACCGAGTCTTTATTATAAACTAATTTATAATAAAACTAATTCTTCTTCTCTTTAAATTATGGAATAAATTTTTATAAGAAATTTATAAACTTTCTTATTATGAAAAAATCAATTCATAATTGATTTTATAAAATTAAAATAAACCAATTCATGGATTATTTTAATCTTCCATAAAAGAATAAATTTCTATAAATTTTATTTATATAAATTTCTTTATACAAATTTATTTATCCATAATTTATAAAATAAATCGCACTAGATTTATTTTATTAATTAAACCAAAATTAATTGGTTTTCTCCTCTTATTGTGGCCGGCCACCAAAGGGGTTTTGACACCTC